>JAFIRS010004158.1:0-98141 GCA_018342105.1 Gonioctena quinquepunctata | reverse complement strand
ACGGGTTGGCCTCCCACAATCCACGTATTTCACCGACTTGTTTCAATAGCTCCTGAGGAGACACTGATTCGAAATACTCTTCTCCTGGAATATTTCAGTGAAATACCCCCACCATACAACAAGTCCGATGCGATGCGCAATCTGTATGGATTTTGAGGAGATTCTCTGATATTCAACGCACTCATCAATACTCGCAGTTCACTCTTAGCTCTCTCACAGGACAAACGCCCTCCTCGCTTGGAAACAGGATTCGAAGGTCTGACTACACAGAATATGTATGTACACCACAACTTTAGTCAAGGTCAAACAAACATCGAGATCAAATCTTTTGGTTGCCGAAACAATCCAAACATCAAAACTCAAGGTCAAATCTCAAAGTCAAAACTTAATGTTATGAATCTCAAGGTCATATTCAAGGTCAAGTCGAATTCAAAGTCGACCAAACCCAATATCAAAACTCAATGACAAATCTCAAAGTCAAATCTCAAGGTCAAACACACACACATTGACACCTGAACCATTCAAGGTCACACGTGACGTCATAGTGGTGGGGAGAGCCAGAACCGGCTTAAATCTCTACGTTATACTATGCAACTTCAGTAAACTCTTCGAAATGATCTTATATGATATTATATATGCCATGTGAGATGTCAGATTGTCGATAATCCATGGATTTGTTAAGGGTCGTTCGACCACAAGTAATCTTACATGCAATACTCAATACATAGCAGGAGCTTTGGATATGTCTTCCCAGGTTGATGTCATTTATACAGATTTTTCAAAGGCGTTCGACAGGCTTGACCATGGTGTACTTCTCAAAAACTGATTTCCCGGTTGGTTTGACTGACAACCTTACATTTTTTTGGAGTCTTATCTAAGCGAAAGACGTTCGAGAGTTCAATACCGCGGTTTTAAATCTGTCGAAATAATAGCCACCTCTGGTGTTCCTCGGATCTGTATTAGGTCCCTTGCTATTCATTATTTTTATAAATGACATTTCCTTGAGTTAGACTCTGAAATTCTACTATATGCAGATGATTGTAAATTGTTTCGTCAGATTTATGTGAACGACTGCAGTACCTACAAAAAATATCCAAAATTAGATTTATGGTGTGAACGAACTCACTTTCTCTCAACATACAAAATGCAATTTTGTCTCCTTTAGTCGCAAAAAAAACACCCACGAATATCCTTATACAATAAATGGAAACATCTTGCAAAATTGGCAGAATTCAAAGATCTGGGTCATCTTTGACGAAAAAATTTACATTCACTCATCACGTGAATACAATTGTTTCAAATGGCTTCAAAATCCTCGGTTTCATCATTAGAAACTCCAAATGGTTTTCTGATATCAACACTTACTTACTCCCCTTTCAATGCGCTTGTGAGATCAAGGTTTGAGTATTGCTGTGTCGTGTGGAATCCTTGTTACAACATACAGTCATAAATTTAGAGAATATTCAGAGAAGATTCTTGAAGTACATTAGTTTTAAGTGTGATGGATTCTATCCAAACCAAGGTATTCCGCATGAAGTGCTACTTTTGAGATTCCAGGTTCACTCTCTAGACAATCGTCGTAAATACCTAGGTATATTATTTTTGCACAAGGTTATTTTCTCTATAATTAATTGTCCATACTTACTTTCACATATAAAGTTGCATGTTCCCAGGCTACCTGTACGTAATAGTAATACATTTTACCTCCCCTTTCCTCAAACAAATGTACTTACACGTTCTCCTATGTACAAAATATGCTTTGATTACTTGTCAATCCAGAATAACGTAGATATTTTCAACTGCAAGCCAACTGACATCAAAATAGCTATCTTGCAATCATAATGATTCTTACTGAACATATAATATAGTTTCATATTTGTTGTGATGTGTATGAACTTTTTTCTCACTGAGTTTTTTTCAGTTCATACACATCATTGCTCTTATTATTTACTTTTTATGGAATAAATTGTCTTATTTCATGTACATTAGGATTATCTCTGTAAATGTCTGTACTTTAGGTTTAACTCTGTTTAACATTTCCTGAATGTATATTTCCCATTCTGTAATTGGCTTCGGCTGTTGAATGGTGTACCAAATAAATAAAAATAAATAAATAAAATAAAAGCAATAAAGATCAGAAAAACTAACGAGTTATATTATAACAATTATAAGGGAGCTGCAGTCACCAGGGTATATGAAGAAGAGTGTTTCTATACTAGAATGTAAGGCACTGTTATTTTGGGTCACCATCAGTCCGTCGGACTTAGATTCGTGCCTTCGGCTTAATATGGGAGGTCTTTTTTTAATTAAAAGGATTCTTATATTGAATTTAAATAATCGTTTCCTTAACTATAGTTTCAAATAATACACAAGATAACTTTAATACTTCTATTGAATAAAGACCATAAATAATACAACACCGTTAAAAATTCATCAAAAAATAATATCGATAAAATAAAATAGAAAAATAAAATAATATCCAGCTTCAGAGAAAGATTACAGATATAAATTTCAAAACATCAATCAACATCAAAAGAGCTCATATTTTCTATTAACCTGTTCCTTATGTAAAACAAATAGAATCCGTACTTCCCGTAAAACGTCGTATTTTAATTTCAAAACATCAATCAACATCAAAAGAGCTCATATTTTCTATTAACCTGTTCCTTATGTAAAACAAATAGAATCCATACTTCCCGTAAAACGTCGTATTTTATGTTTACCAATAATTCCCTAATTCAATAACTTCTTAGGCATTTGCCTCAATATGAATAGTTTCTGTACATGTGGTTCACCCCAAACAATAAACTGAAAGCAAGCGGTAAACTACCTTTTCCAAAAAGCTCCGTACTTACCCTGTAGCCTAATTGTTGTCTACGGTATCCCATTTTCCAAATAAAATTCCTAATTTTTTCGTACCATTCTGTCGACACTCGAATAGATTTTATAACTGTAATATCTAGAAATCCGAACAGACTAATAAAATTTCAACATATTGATTCCCGACGTTTCTCCCGTTAACCAGTAATTCGAAGAACATATTTACGATAACTAGCTAGCCCAAAAAAAATATTTAATGTATGTTCTTATTTTTAATCCAATCTCAAATAAATTAGTGTCGTTAGATTCGTCAAAAAAATCATTTTTTCGGAAAGTGCTTGTAAAAAAATGGTCGCTATTTGAAAAATGAAGGTTAGACACGAAAATGTAATTTTGCCAACTTGTCTTATTCCTATCTATCATACTAGTCACTAAAACTTTGCGATTGTAATTTTCTGACATCACCTGAGGTCCTCAGATTAGTTTACGTCCGATCATGGCCACCTAGATGCAATATTAAAAGTGACTAAAAAAAATAAGTATGCGTATTTTTTTTATGTCACTTCCTGATCCAGAATTGTTTCAGAAATCCAAAAATGTTTCAATATACGGGGTGTTAAAATTCAAAACCGGATCCATTTCCGGTGAAACCGGAAGTGACCGGAAAGTGAAAAATATGCGAAAACTTTCCTCTTCACACACCATTCACCTATACCAAATCTCATTTTGTTACACCTAATATTCTAGAAGTTATGACTTGTCTGATAGATTCGTTGACACCCGTAATATGAGCACCTTTTTTCATGTTACTTTCATTCAAGAAACTAGAGTTTATGAAATGCGAACCAAAAATTAAAATAGCCTACCCTGGGACCAATCTAAAAAAACAATAACATCCACAGGGTGTTACACCATTCATTTGAATACAAAACGCAACTCGATTTGCAAAAGAATCACTATACAATTCTTGATGTAGGTTCAGATGATAAGGATGGAACATATATCTCAAAATTATTTTGTTTTCGCTGCTATTTCGCTAGTGCTTAGGGCCAGTTGTATATTACGTTTATAGTATAGTTTAAACTGGGGTATAAACTGTTATTTAACCACAAGTTTAAACGATGAAAATTGAAATTATATATTGTATATCTTCCAGTTCCAGAATTTGTAGCTTACTTCAAATCACATCATACATCACAAATTTTCTCCGTTTTGAAGGAAAATTGACAGCACTAACAAGAATGATAAGTCAAGTTACCATCAAGACTAGTTGTTTGTGTTTCCCAAATTACTCCGTCCGTGAATTTTCGTTATTGTTTATGATTATTGTACTTGTAACAAAAAAGATTGCGGGGGCAGCAGGAGGTTATACAATTTTCCAGTTTCCAATTCTGAACCTATTGCTGAATACCTGGTCTATTCAAATGTCCATGGTGTTGATTCGCGGAAGAAAAATTCGCAGTTTCCTTTGGCTTTCCACAATATCTATAACTTCTTCACCGTCAAATAATATATCCTCAAATATTTCCAATACGTCCATTTTTAAAACAAAAATTTACAAGTATTTATAGGTTACAGGTAAAACATCAGTATTTAAATCCGCGGATGTGTTTAACCGAAGCTTGAAGTTTAACTGGCCCTCCATCCATCAGTTGACAGTTAAACTCCGAATGGCAGTCACAGACACCCATACAACGAACTTTATTCATTAAACCAAAGTTTAACTGGCACTTGAAGTTTAAGCTAAACCTATACAAGTGGGCCTCAAGTGAGGATTTTCCTGTAGCATCAATAAAACTTGCAATTCATTTTCCTCATTGATCCGACCTTCAACAATTTCCTTTTTGATATAAGACACGCTACCAGTGAGTTCAAACCGATCTCTTAACTTTTGGAATGAAGACACCCATAGAGTTCTTGCTTCTGGATATTGGTAGATTCTGCTTGCTAATAAATATACAGTAGACCATATTCACTAATTCTACAAGAGTGAAATCCATTATTAGACGTGTACAATTATAATGAATACGGATGTGTCAAATTTTACGACAGCGGCCTACTCAATTCCTTTTTTTTTCGAAAAAAAACTTATTATTTTGCAACAAATATCGCAAATTTTACAAAGAAGACCTCAAACCCTATGTCGACAAAAGGCTCTTGAAAAATTCCAAGCAAAGATGCAATGAAATATAGGGTGTTGCATTTGAAAAAGTCGAGCTATCGACATTTGTAATTCAATATAATCGTAGTAGATGGTGGAACATCGACTCTCAGTTCGCCTGCATCTCAAAAGATACGAGTCTATGCATGACGCTATTTTGACACATAAATCGGCAAGTCAAAAACGATTACAAATAAGTCTTAAAAACTTAGGTGCGTTATATCGACAATTCAGTGGCAAATCCAATAATGTAACAAAAATGGGTGGACTCCATGTAAAAAAACAGAACTTATTTTGGGACATCCTGTATATAAAAAGAAATATTTCGGGAATGTGTGTTTGGAAAAAATCAAGTCGATAGCTTGGATAGAAAAAAGTTATGGAGCTTGCACGCACTCCTGGGTCACCCTGTATCATTATCTATATTTAATTATGTGGTTACATACTCTTCACTGGTACGTAACATATGTCGTGAGAGGCTGGACTCACACTTGACTACTTCTCAAAATACGTATGATTATTTTCATTCCATGAGATTGAAACAATGGCTGATAGCGTTAAATGTAACAAAAAACATTTTTATCGTGACTTGAGCGGTCGGAAAGCGAGCAGAAATAGAAAATCGGCAATTATGAAATATTACAAGGGATTCATTAAGTTTTTAAGCGTGAAGCACCTATTTACTTAACAAACCCACAACTAGGTATAACATGAAAAAATACTGATAGTGCAGTCTACTTATAGGAAGTATAATAATTTGCGTATTATCATTAGGAATAACGATAGTGCTATCACATGCCGTGTCATACATTTTATGAAAAAATGCTAATACCTACGTTTCCTGTCTTTTTCTTTCAAGTCGTCTATAAGGTAGAAGAGAGAATGACGGGTAGTTACCTGGAATATTTTAAAAATGTTGAAAACTGTTTCATATTTCTTGAATAGCCTATCTAGCCAGCGTACGTGTCATTTTCGTTCTGACTTCGATGATGTGCACTTGGTGAGTCGATATTCAATTTTTTTATATAAAATTCAGAAAAATATTTTGAATCAATCCGAATTGATGAAAAATTAAAATTATTTTAGACCCGCCTCAAATTATAGAAAAATATTGTGTATAAATTTAGTCACTCCTTCGACATAACGAATCCTCTTTTTCTTTCTAATTAACAGAAACTCTTGAAATTTACCTCAAATAAAATACCTATACCGGTTGGTCGATTCTCATAAATATATATATATATATATATATATATATATATATGTATGTTGCAGGAATGAAAGATCAAAATTCCAATCAAATAATCTGAAATTACAAAATGGCCGTCTGCCAGTAAAATTCAAATTTATGAGACAACCGTGTTCTAGCATAACTGAATTCAACAGATCAAAATTCCATTGCGGTTGGCATTTTTAATGATTCAATTTTATTTTATTTTTTGTAAGCATCTTTCAGATATTATATTTTCAATAAGAAAATAATGCATCGTCAGATCTATCAAAATTTATTTTATTAGGAAAACAATTTTTTGGTACCCATATTGTAACAACTGGATATTCAATTGGTTATTCTCTATAAATTACCCACCCCTTATCATCGTTATTATTGCCTATAGAAAAAAAATTAAATATAAAAGAAATATTTTCTACTTCTGGTATGAGTATTTCTTGATAGGTAACTCCTGTTGATATACGGGGCTTTTCACGATGAGCGTTAATTAGACGTTTCTGGCAAACCAGACAAGAGATCAACCTGAAAATTTCACAGTATGCATAAATTAATGTGATCCACACGCTCAAAATATTTTAGACGATGCGGCGTTGCCGCTTCTACTATAAAGTAGCGGCTACGTTGATTTTTCAAATGGAACACCCTGTATATAATATCATATTATTATTTCTTATCCCTTTGTCACCAACTTCATGTACTATTTCCCTATACCTATCTGTTACCGTTTAGAAGATATAAATTAATTTCGATTTTTTTTTACCAAACATGTAGTTTTATAAACGCTGATAATCTTGAACTCTCTGGTACTAAGATGATCAAATTCGAAATGGAGTGGAGGGATACCATGAGAATCTTCACTTCGAGTCATGTTTTTATTTGCCTCATACAGGGTCTTCAAAAAATGCAGATACTTTGTTCACATGAAAAAATGAGTGGAAGTTAATTTTTTCAAATGGAAAACCCTTCATATTTTCACATTTTTTAGCTCTACTTTGTTCAGATAATCCTATTTCGATTTCGAACCGTTTTCGAGATAAACTGTTTCAAACAGAAACTGACGAGGTTTCCTCGTATTCATCACTTATTTTTAAAATTTAACAAATTCCGTTCGATGTTCCTTCATCAGTCACAGATAATACAATGAATAAATAATTATTAAAATACTCTTCAACCATCAAATGAAACTTTTCTTCAAACAATAGTTTTATTAATGCTGACACATGAACTGAAAATAATTTCATGAATTAGTAAGTTAATTCAATTGTCAGTGTATTCCAGAATATGTTTGAACACATCTCCACCTCTACTTAAACAAACATGTAATCTCTTCAAAAGATTTTCATGTGTAGCGCTTCTGATTAAGTCTGGAGTTAAACTATTGAAAGCAGTTCTAACTCTCGATTTCATATCCTCCATTGTTGTTACTGGGTTGGCGTAAACCATATTTTCAATGAAACCCCACACGAAAAGGTCCATTATTACCAATCCATCTGTCTTCGAAAATTTCAGTTGAAGCTTCGCTTACTGAACGAGAATTATGGGGTGGAGCACCATCCATTTGGTACCATACACGTTCTCTTCCTGGCCTATTATTTAAAGTCATTTGAATTCCATTTCTCAGTAAATCTTCATATTTTGTTGCATTAAAATTATCATCTTAAAACTCGATATAAAAAATTGACCCATTCTTTATGGCACAAAATACATTAAATTGCCATCTTTCTTGAAAACTTCTTTGGCGAACGACATGGGGATTTTCTGGCGCCCAATAATGACTGTTGCGTCTATTGAAAACTCAATTTTTTTTAAACTTGGCCTCATCTGTCCATATGATATTGTCAAGGAAATGTTCATCCTCTTGAGTCTTGACAAGTAACCATTCAAAGAATTCTACTCTACGAGCCAAAGCAGTCTCTTTCAGATGTTGGACACAGTAGAATTTATAGGGATGCCATTTGTGCTTATTAAGAATGCGATAAATTGTCACGTAGGGTATACCTATCTCCCTTTCAGCCTCGTGTAGAGAAGCATTTAGAAATGCATGAAAAAATCCCAAAACTGTTATGCCATTGTCATCATCATCCACTTCAGGCTTTCTACGAATGATTTTTGGACGAAAGGTTTCATTCAACCTACAGTTTTTTAGTAGTCGATTTATCACATTTCTATTCGGCTTCGGAAGTTGTGGATATCTTTCATGAAATACTCGGCATGTTCTACTTGCAATTCTATTGCACTCAGCATAAATTATTAATAAATTCAAGAAATCTTCATTACTGTAACCTAATCTTGACATTTTTCTGTTATAATTGGTATCACAATCAGTCAAAACCACCAACAAAAGTTCAACGTTTCAAAATTGGATCATTCATTTTTCCAAAGCACACTATTAAAAAATATGAATTTGCAATGTTGTACGGTAGAGACACTCCATACCTCAATGCATACAAATTGTAACTTTTTCTAAGGTACATATCAATTTCGAATTGACTGCTTTGAGACTGTTGAAAAACTAAATCGAAAAGAAATATTACGTAGTATAAAATATATGTTAAATTTCAAAAATAAGTGATGAATACAAGGAAACCACGTCATTTTCTGTTTGAAACAATTTATCTCGAAAACGGTTCGAAATCGAAATAGGATTATCTGAACAAAGTCAATCTGAAATTGGATGTAGAGCTCAAAGATGTGGAAATATACAGGGTGTTCCGTTTGCAAAAATTTACTTCCACTAATTTTTTCATGTGAACACAGTATCTGCATTTTTTAAAGACCCTGTATGAGGCAAATAAAAATATGACTCGAAGTGAAGATCACCATGTTATCACTCCACTCCATTTCGAATTTGATCGTCTTAGTACCAGAGAGTTCAAAATTATCAGTGTTTATATAAGTACATGAAATTAATTTATATCTTCTAAACGGTAACAGATAGGTATAGGGAAATAGTACATGAAGTTGTTGACAAAATGATAAGAAATCATAATATGATATTATATACTGGGTGTTCCATTTGAAAAATCAAAGTAGCCGCTACTTTATAGTAGAAGCGGCAACGCCGCATCGTCTAGATCATATTAATTTATGCATACTGTGAAATTCTCAGGTTGATCCGTTGTCTGGTTTGCCAGAAATGTCTAATTAACGCTCATCGTGAAAAGCCCTGTATAATCATAAAACATAGGGCCAACAATTTATTTCAAAAAATTCCGCACCAAACAGTTTTTCTTTCTGTTTTCTTTATTCGTTTTACCAATCTTTTTCTGTTGTCCTTTTTCTGTTGGCAAAATTCCAGCCTTTTCCTCTTATGAGTCTCTGTTAAAACTTGTACTGGTAAAATTGTATATGGTTTGTAGTTGTTCTTTTTCAAAGTACGTTGGATTTTGGAAAACTTTTACTTTCTAAAAAATAATACAATGTTTCAAAAAAGTCTATACGCGAATTAATATGGATAGGCTTACCTTCGAAATGAAGCAGTATATCTATTCTTCCTGGTTTTCTACTGAAACCGAAGGTATGATTCACATTTTGGTATATATTTTTGAATGTATGATCTGACGATGTTGCACGATTTGGATACAACATCCTACATGCACTTTTTGCAGCACGTTTATTTTTATTGTTTTGTATATAACAAGTATATATTTGAACTTTTTCTTCCTCACTGTAGACCATTTTGATTATTCCATTAAAGAAATGTCAGTAAACAAACATAATATAGTTGTCATTTTTATAACTTACTTCAAAAATGTTAACTTTCATAGGATAGGTATTTAAGGTAACAACTAGCCTAACTAAAAATTTCTGTAAACGTCCGAATTCTCGAAGTGAAGTGGGTGTGAATATCCAAAAGAAAAGCACGAAGTCATCTCCACAAGTTTAATGGAGCCCAGATTGATCAGCCCAGAGGCCTAATCCAAATAATTTTAATGATACATGTTTCAAACCTTTGAAGGTTCATCCTCAGTCATGGGTGGAGCTACAATAAGAGAAAACCACAATAGTTAACTAGAACATATTCCCAAATAAGATTGGGGCTGAGACTGTTATACTTACATGAAAAAAAATTATAACTTTAATTACATGTTGAAGTAGATTAAAATAACAGCTTAAAGGTTAAAAGGATGACGAGTTGAGTTATTGCTCACATTAATTCGTTATTGCTCACATTAATTTGTTGAATTATTAATTTGGATATGATTATTCACCGCACCTCCAATTGTTGGGACTTCCAACAACTCGTCATCCTTTTAACTTTTTAGCTGTTATTTTTATCTACTTCAACATGTAATTAAAGTTATACATTTTTTCATGCAAGTTTAACACTCACAGCCCCCATCTTATTTGGGAATATGTTCTAGTTAACTATTGTGGTTTTCTCTTATTGTAGCTTTACCCATAACTGAGCATGAACCTCTAAAGGTTTGAAACATGTATCATTAAAATTATTTGCCCCATTAAACTTGTGGAGATAACTTCGTGCTTTCATTTTGGATTTTCCAAGTTATTCGACGTTTAATAACTCAAAAACGGTATAAGACAAGGGTAACATATGGTATATTTTTGAAATCAGGAAAAAAGATCATTCCAAAAATTCAATAATATACAATGTATCCCATTTAAAAAAATTAGCCCTTGAATTCTTCACGCTACTGTATTTTTAATAGCATTTTATCAAAATTCAGTCATAACAACACATCTTTTACGTTTAACTTTTTTTCTATAGGTAATAATAACGATGATAAGGGGTGGGTAATTTATAGTGAATAACCCGGTACATCAAGTAACGAGCCAGATGATATGCATATTGGTGACATTTCTAATGAAAAAATCAAAATGGAACTTACATACCAAGTCGTACGTATTTTGAATTCAAATATTCAAAAATATATACGTTGTCCTGATGAAAAATTGGCTCTATTTTCTGAAACATGTATGAATGTCTTCGTTTAATTTTAATGTAGTCAAGTCTACTTGACACAAAAAGGCATTATGTGGCACTTGAGGAAAATATTCGGCATTCTACTTCCCTTTATGGGGTACCCAAAACTACTTGATCAAATTGTTGCAAACATTATTTTTCAATAAATTCAGTTTTGATCGAATTGATCTTTTGTTCAATATACAGGGTGATTCAAAAGTACTTTGACAAACTTCAGGAGGTGATTCCTCACAATATTCTGATATGAATTGTCCAAATAAATATATGTCCGGAAACGCTTCGTTTCCAAGATAAAGGGTGTTAAAATTTTATTTTTATTTTCGTCTTTTTCAAATAACTTTCGAAATACTGACCTCAATTAAACGCTATAGGCATCCGTTTTCTAGATATTCCGACATGAAAATTTCAAGTTATTACCCTTATTTTGCATTTTTCACAAGAATGCTTAGGAAATGAATATGACGTTTAAGTAAGTAGTTTTGGTTTTTTGTAGGGGGCGCCACCTATTATATTTATTTTTACTCGTTTGAAATAAGTATTTTTGTATCAAGGGTGCAAAATCTGTATTTGTTTTAGTAAAATTTGCAAGAAATATCAAAATTTTATTCCAAGAAATTTTCAATATGTAGAATAAAATAAAAGAAACTAAATTGTATTCAAATAAATTGCTCAAAGTGTCCACCTTCAGCGAAGATACAGGCATTCAGTCTTCTAGTCATTGAATCTCGTACCCGCTCAAAAATTATTGGTGTTTCTTATTGTTTCACAGGCGTCTACTATTCGGTTTCTTAGATCTTCCTCGTTCGCTACTGTAGTTTTATAAACTAGTGACTTCAAATGTCCCCAAAAATAAAAATCCAGCGGGTTCAGATCTGGGGACCTTGGTGCCCACGCCTGGTTAGGTTCTTCTACACCCCTACCGATCGATTTGGATAGACAGTGTTAAGGAATTCCCTGGCTACAACGCTAAAATGGGCCGGAGCCCCATCATGCATAAACCACATGCGGATACGAATTTCTAAAGGTATATTCTGAAGTAGTCTCGGCAATTCATTTTCTAAAAAGTCTCTGTAAGTTGTGCCATTCAGTCGGAACGGAAGAAAGAAAGGACCTATCAAGTAATTATCAATTATTGCCGCCCATACATTTACAGAAAATTGATACTGATAATGTCTTTCACTAACTGCGTGCAGATTTTCCAGAGCCCAAACATGGTTGTTATGAAAGTTTGTGATAGCATTTCGGGAGAAGTTTGCCTCGTCCGTGAATAGTACATATCTTAAAAGTTGAGGATTTCCAGCCAATTTTCTCAAAAACCACTGACACATAGTAATGCGTTGGAGAAAGTCTCGTGGCAAAAGAGCTTGTACCCTTTGAATATGGTATGGATAAAATTGTTGATCGTGGATAATTCTCCAAACTGTGGACTGAGTAGAATTGAGAGCTTCAGCAATTATTCTTGTACTTGTTTCTGGATTCTCCTCGAGAGCGTTCAAAACAGCTTCTTCCAATTCTGGGGTTCGGACTGCTCGTGGTCTTCCAATAATATCAGCTGCCCTCTTGAAGCTACCTGTTTCTGCCAAACGACGGTGGAGACTGGTAAATGTTGGAGCTGAAGGCAGTACTCGATTAGGAAATCACTCCTGGTAAATACGTCTTGCTTCGCGCGCATTGCCATCCAAAAGTCCATAAACGAAATGCATATCGGCTAAATGAGCATTATCGTTTAAATAATCCACTTTTTCAAAATTAGTTTTCAAAACTTACAGAAACTTCAACAAAACAACAAAACGTTTAACTGTCACATAATAAGTAATTACCAAAACTACTTACTTAAACGTCAAATTCATTTCCTTAGCATTCTTGTGAAAAATGCAAAATAATGGTAATAACTTCAACACGCATCGATTATCAAATAATCGACTTGAAATTTTCAAGTCCAAATATCTAGAAAACGGTTGCTTATAGCGACTTGTAACAATCGTAGCTTTTTTACGTAGATATGATAGGGAAATTGATTTTTTTACTGAAAAATGTCCGAGAAGTACGCTTAAAAAAGTTATGAATCTTCAAAAATGAGAAAGACGTGTAGGTGGCGTCCCCTACGAGTAAGAGCAATGATAACATCAGGTTCGAATTCGACACCTCAAAGAACCTCTCAATAATAATTTTTGTTCAATTAAAGTCAGTATTTCGAAAGTTATTTAAAAAAAACTAAAATAAAAATAAAACTTCAACACCCTGTATCTTGGAAACGAAGCGTTTCCGGACATATATTCATTTGGACCATTCATATTAGAATATTGTGAGGAATCACCTCCTGAAGTTTGTCAAAGTACTTTTGAGTCACCCTGTATAACAGAAAACAACCACTTCTTTTGAACTAGATCTGACAGATATTGTGAGAAGACCCCCAACTTGAAAAATTCACATATTTTTTTTCTATGCACAAGCGGGCAGTAAAGTGCACTTTAATGCCCGGGTTTTCTAGTATAAAGGAGTACTTTACCGCCCGCCGGACCATTTTATCACTCGCGGGTGGTAAAGTATTTTTTATACATTTTTGTTTTATGTACATACCTATGTAAATTTCGAATAGTAACCTCAAAAAGAAACAAATCAAATATTTGTCTACGATCCGGCATAGTACAGTACATATTTGTCTGAAGGGGACGACCTAGGCACACGTACCTGTTATGTCGTTGTCCACTTCAGACAGTAAAAATGAGTAAACAAGATACAGGAGTGATTAGAATATGAGAAAAAAATAAGGAGAATAGAGGTTGGTTGTTTACAAGTTCAGTGTTGGGGAAGAATCGATTTCAATATCGTAATGTCAATCAGAAAACAGTATGGATTCATCTGGTTATTCAGAAGATATCAAATTAAGAGGCGGATGATTTTAATGACAGCTGGGAAGGTATTCAAAAGTGTCGGTCCAAAATAATGGAAAGATTTTTGTGTGACAGGTTCTTCGACGTTGAAATTGGCTCGGGTATCGAGAGGCTTCTTTGAAAATTGTTCATGTTCATGATGCATTCGTAGGAGACATTGGTATATATAAATTTGTCTCACGTGGAACAATCCAGACTTTTGGTACAGTATGTTTGTGGAGAAGAGTTTTTCGTTATGGAATAATATTTTTAGTAGGGTGCTCAGAGTTGTTTGAAGGGTTTTCAATGTAGTTGTGGATGCACCCGCTCCCCCCAAATTGTTATGCAATATCTCAAGGTAGATTCAACTAAATAGTTGTATAACAGATAGATAGATACTTTATTCGTTTACCATTTTACATATTCACAAGGAAATATAAATGGACAAACATGTCAAAAAACACAGAATGCATATACCAAAATTATGAGATATAACACAGTATGAAAATTGTTACATAGTAACGCAGAAAAAGGAAAACTAAAACCATGTAATGGAGTACACTTTGGACGAAACAGTTTGACTAGTACGTATTATGTCAGAGAAAACAAATAAATAATACAAAATACTATAAAAAAAAACGCAGAAAAAGGAAAACTAAAACCATGTAATGGAGTACACTTTGGACGAAACAGTTTGACTAGTACGTATTATGTCAGTAAATAAATAAGTACACATACACACACATGCATCCATAAAAATTATCAAAATTCATCTAGTGAGTAGCAGCACTTTTCAATTAAGAATTCTTTCAGTCTATTTTTGAATATTCTGACATTTGGTGCTGACTTTATATCCGGATTTAATTTATTGCATAATTTGCACCCATAAAATAAAAACTTTTTTGATAAAGTGCGGAGCAGTGGGAATTGGGCTGTTACATATTGCGGTAACGAGTGTTATGATCATGTTTTGGCAAGCACATTGTAATGTTTTTATAATTATTATAGAAATATATACACACCTCCAGAATATATACGCTAAATAATGTCAGGATTTTTAGTTTTTGAAAAGTTCTCTACAGCTAGTCCTCTTATCAATATTCTCAATAATGCGTATCACGTATTTTTGTAAAATAAAAACTCTGTTTACATTAGCACTGTTTCCCCAACTTAGTATTCCATATCTCATGTGGGAGTGAAAATTGGCATAATACAGTGTGATGAGAATGTGTTTGCTGCAATGATTTTTCAAGTATTTGATGCTGTAGCAGGCACTTCGAAGTTTCTTAGATAATTGGTTGGTATGCTCTGTCCATGATAATTGCCTGTCAAAAATAACTCCTAGTAGTTTCACGTTTTCAGAACAGAGTAATTGTTTTTCTGTATCTTTAAATATTATAGGTGGGTCTTGTCGTCTGTGCCCGAAATATGTCAACACTGTTTTTTTGTGGTTCAATAGGAAATTATTATTTTCTGACCATCGTATTATGTTATCGTATACAATTTCTGTAGAACAGATCAGTGATTGTTGGCTGTCACCTGATATAGTGATGTTAGTATCATCAGCGTAACAAATAATCTTGACATTCGGAATATTTTCTACAAAATATATGAGGTCATTTGCAAATAGATTGAAAAGCATAGGTCCCAAGACAGATCCCTGTGGAACTCCCTGTGTGATGGTATAGGAAGGGCTGTTAGTGCCGTTGAGTAAAACAAACTGAGTCCTATTCAAGAGATATGATTCAAAGAACTTCAAAGGTATACCTCTTATTCCATATCGTTCGAGTTTCTCAATCAACATGTTATGGTCAACCGCATCGAAAGCCCTCGAAAAATCTATAAATAGTCCAAACACATAATCACCCTTGTCTAATCTACAGACGAGTTCATTTTGAAAGGTATTCAGTGCAGTCTCTGTACCCATAACATGATTAGATTTTATTTTATAGAATGTCTTGTAGTAGGTAGAATTTGTGAATCAGGGTCTTAGCCGTTTTATTACGTATGTGATAAGGTCGGACCATCTGACGTGTTGGACAATCCTGACACCCAGATATTTCATTACTGCAACTTTTCCGTCTAGAATTAAGCATTTGGGGGAGTGTAATTCAATATTTAAGTTGGGTTGATCACTGTTGATTACATAGAAATATATGTAAGTTTAGGGACATTTGAAAACTTCAACTTTTGATCGTATAATTTAAGTTTACATAAAACTAAAAATAAAATATTTGTGTTTCCCAAGGAAAAAATGTCCCATGATATGTCAACTCGATTGATGATAATTTCACTATCAATAAATAAATACCAAAATCTACCTTTCCAACTGAGTGCCATCGGGTGCGAATATTTCATATATTTATCATAATGAATAACGAATTCAGGATAAAAACATGCAATGCGGACAGTGGAAAATTCAACAGAAAAACAATTACGTGGTCTCATTATCTTTGAAGGTTATTTTCATAAGACTGGAAACCATTGTTAGTTATCAGTATAAAGTATACCACGACAACATTTTTTCAGATGCTACTTTGAAAAGGTTTCAGGCAAACTGCCATATTGAAAATAACTAAACATTCAATAACATTCGGAGATTTGCATCAATAATTATTGAGTTAAACTCAGATAGAAAGGTTGGTCCATTTAGGTTAAATGATGTTGCATAGAAAAAACAACTGTGTAATGAATGTTTTTGTCGATTTAAAATAATCGCAAAATAATGTTTGTTCATAACCGAGGGATTATTTTGATTTAGATACTTTATTTAAAAAAATATATTTAGTTGAAGAAAAATTAATATGCCATGTTTATAACATGGACAAAAAGTATAAAATAGTTTCTCTATAACCTCATACAGATTCCTAACCCCGTACAGATTGACCTGAAAAGCTGTGTGAATTTTTAATAGCTATGAAAATACTTGCATGATTTAAAACGAAAAACGTTGGGCGCAAGTCACTAACAATTTTGTATCAAACCTGCATCATAATCTTTGTTTTATGAACTAAGAAGCGTGCGAAATTTCAACATTGAAACACGTCGTGTTTTAAAGGAAAAAGCGTGCGAAATCTCAAGATTAAAACACGCCGTGTTTTAAAGGTTGCTGGGTAACAAAAACAAGTCCAACTTTCATATCAATCATATGAACTGTCAAATAAGCTTGTAAACAACAATTACTATATTCATGTCAACAAGACTTGACATCAGATATCCATTACATACATGATTAGATGTTTTAAGATATAAGGAATATTATCCTGATCTAAAATGCATTTCCAGCATTGTTATTGAAGTTATGATGCAGGTATGATGAAAAATAGTGTATTATACACGTGTATAAGTGCCTTCAAAGCATGCGCAACGAGTTTGAGAGCACGACGCGGAACGGAGTGCCCTCAACGTTGAGGGCACTCCGCTCCGCGTCGTGCTCTCAAACTCGTTGCGCATGCTTCAAAGGCTCACTTATAAACTTGTATCATAATATACTATTAATGATATGAACTTGTGTCAATTTTCTCAACGACAGCTACTCTCTAATATCTATTGCATGTGCCCCTCGTTTTTTATTTTAAATCTTACAAGTATTTTCATAGCTATTAAAAATCACACAATCACAAATTTTCCGGACAATCTGTAGGAGGTAAGGAACCCGTATGGGGGATAATAAATCTCTATGGGACTGGGAGAAATTATTTTATCTTTTTCAGTTCCTGGGTTAGAGGACAGGTATAAGACAACAACGCAATTTTAAGCAGACCAAAACCACTTAGACTACAAATACTTCAAGTTTCCATACATCAAGGGACTTTCAGAAATAATAGGCAATCTCATGGGGAAAAATAACCAATGCGTCAAATTAGCTTTCTACAAGACACACACAGTTGCTACGCTTTTCTCAAAGTTTAAAGATGTGACCCCAATACTTCAGAAATCTAACGTTTTATACAAACTAAATTGTTTTGATTGTGAGAAAGCTATATTGGAATGACTAAACAAATACTTCAACAACGGGTAAAACAACTCACTTATGACTGCACACAAAAAAACAGAGATAAGAAAGAAAAAACGGCACTTGCCCATCATAACTTTTCTAAAGGTCATAATTTTGATTTTGAGAATCCGAAAATTCTAGGTACCGAACTTTATTACACAAAACGTTGCATTAGTGAAATGATTTATATAACCCTGAATAATAGGACGGATGTGCAAGGACTTAGCCCTTTCTATAACAATATTCTGAACCTGTATAATAATAGAAAACAAATAAATTCGAACTAAATAAAAACATTGCAAATAAAAAATAACACAACAACAGAAACCAAGCAGTCGGTCGACGAACAGATCAGTTCAGTTGTCTCCTAGAAGCCTGAAAGGCAACGGTTTTATATTTATATTGTGTTAGAACTACCAGTGGAAAATAAACACATATTATTTTATCGAGTTGTGACAATAGTAGTGTATGGAGTATATCACGATCGAAATGCGAACATTTCAAATCGTTCTTTGTGGTCGACAACTTTGGTAACTTTTTGGTAAGTGTACATAGATATGTATCTCACTCTATTTCCATATAATGGTTTTCTTGTTTTAAATTTCACGCAAATTTTAGTCTTTAATTTATTTCATTGTTTGAAAAAAGTCATTGTCCTTATTGTTGTTTGTTTAAAACATGTAAAATGTGTAAACGTAACTTAGTAAGCTTTTCTTTGTAGCCCTGACGAAGTCTGAATATATGGACGAAACGTCGGCTTAAAATTGCGGTGTTGTCTTATACCTGTCCTCTAACCCACGAACTCTTTTCGAGATTTCAATTCAAGGACAAACCTCATCAACACGTAGTATATTAATATTTTTGTCTGAATAACTATTTTCTGCTTTTTAGTCTGGAGTGTGTGAAATTTTGCAATGGATTTTACACATCTCGATGAGATTATGACAGAGACATTTGGCATATTCCAGGTTTATTTTAGGCATCCAGTTCTGAGCTATGGCCACGTTTATACCGTATGTGAATTTGGTAACCTCACCAAGTGTATGTGACCAAATTCAAAACAAATTTTTTAGTAATCGTTTATTTACCTCCTGTTTTGTCAAATGATTAATTAACCAACTTGGTTCTGGTTTGGTATTCATTTAGTCATGTAACCAAGAGAAAGGTTTGAAACTCTGCTATCTAATTCGGAATTGTGTCATCTGTCAATGACAATGTCTGGATGTCAGTGAGCTCAGGCTCAGTCATTTTAAATTTCATTTGTTCAGCAGTTTTTGTACTACTCAACATGTCTTCTTCAAGGCTCTTGTAAATGTCTAGGTGTTTAAATTTTTTGCCATCCAAAATTGATATAACTTTCGTGTCCAAAAATATTTGGAGAAACACACTGGTTTCTTCATCTGCCCAATTAATACCTTTGGCCTTTTTTCCTAGGAAGTTCTGAACTGCAGCAACTCATTTTATATAAAAAATACTACCAAAAATATATAAAACAATTTTCGAGGTAATGATGCGGAAACTAAGGTTAGGAATCACAAAACATATTTTTCACTAACACTCTCTCGCTCTCTTTTTTATGGCTATTGTTTCCACACTTGTGTTATAAGACTGTACCACAGTTTATAGCTAAAGAAGCAGTCAGCTCACTTGGCCCAAATGCATGTTCCAAGGTAACATCCACTCCAGGGAAAGAATTCAGGATGCGCAGAAGACTGTACGCGATTATCGCTCTTCGAAGTATACGAAAAATGTCAGTATTAGTAACACAGTAACACGCGGTATGCGCGAGGGATAAAAATCAGAGTTGCGCAGTGTACAAACGGGAACATAAAGATCAAAGTGCTGACGCCAAGTGAGCGAACTGTTTCTTTAGCTATAAACTGTGACTGTACTGTGCGTATATTCAGAAGGGAGAGAGGGGATATGGTAAAACAACTGGAGTTTTATAAATACACAGCTAGGGTACTCCCTGTGGTGGGAGTAGTTTGCGCAGAATTTCACGCACCTCCCACTATGTCGGTAAAATCTTTCAAACCAGTGGCGGGTCCTAAAATGTATTAGCTTCAGTGTCGTAGTTGTGTCAAGTGTGTTATTTTTCGGTGTTGTTTCTTTGTGTGATATAGTTTCAATTATTCTCCGATCTTTGGTATTATTGGTGTATGAAGTAATATATAGTGAGTTCAATACAGTATTTGTGAGTGTTTCAATCAATGTTATTGAAAACATGGGAGGAACATGTGCTGCTAAATTTTGTAAAAACAAAAGTTATAACAGCAAAAAAGTTTTTTCAGATTTCCCCCTGATATTTCCCGATAAGATACAAACAGCCTATAGAAAGCTGTGAAAAAGAGTTTATGTTCATATAGAAAATCAAATATGATTCTATGCACATATCTATGGATATTGTTAATAAAGCTGGGGCAAATGTTTTTGCATAATTTTTCCTGGTTATCGTTAGTTTATACAGTACGTAAAATAAGAAATAAAGTAATTTAAAAAGTTAACACTACACAACGTCCATAATACGTTCATACAGAAATAAAATAAAATAAGAAGTAATATAAAATAAGAAGTAAAATAAAAGAGTTATCTTTTATTTTATTTAACTTGTACTAGTTGTTATTCACATGTACATATTGAATAAGTTAGACGAATTGACAAGAGAGGATGATAGCATAATTTAATAGCTATTCAGTCGTAGTATGTCATGTCATCATGTTTCAGTTTTCATAACGGGAAACATTTCAACAAATTCCGTTTTTGCCCAATAATGACTTGAGATGAAGATTTTATAATACTGTTAGTTTTATTAAAAATGGCTTATTTTTTTACTCAATGAACAATAACAGGGACCAATTTTTCAAGTACATATCAATGAAGTTTGAGGTATCGACAACATAAAATCCCAAATTTCGATCGACAGCTTTTTACCTCTTACAATAATTTACTCAGCTCTATAAACACTCTGGAAATTATTACTTCTCATTTTACTTAATTTTATTCCTTATTTTATTTTACGTGCTGTACAAACTCTCTTAGATATATCTGTTTTTTTTAAGTATATAGAAAATGAAATGATAGTAAAAGTATTTGCTAATGTTTATTCATATCGCCCCCATGGAAACGTTTATAGAAGAAATAAGCTAAAATAATTAATAAATTGGAAGCAAATAGTGTTAATAATTTCAGGGACTTTTCGAAATTCCCGAGAATTGTGACGTCATGTCCTGACAGGTAATTACTGGGATTTTTCGGTAGAGATAGTGATTAGTGTTAAGGCCTCATATGTGTTTTACTTCATGTGTTTATGGGGAAATTATCTCACTCATGCATACATTTGAATTGAAGTAGTTATTCAGTTGGCTTGCAAATATGTCACATATAGTTTCTCAAATATCCTTTGCCAAGAATAGCCTGGGGAATTTTGTGACAAACCCTTTTGAAAATTTGGTTGATGAAACATTTATTGACATAATCCTCTGCAATAGGATTCAGAAAGTCAAGTCAACACATAGACACAGAGTATCAACAGCACGACTTGTTACAAACAAATTTTGTAAGATATGTATGTGGCTATGCGTTGAAAAAAGCTCTCAAAACAGATAGTTGTGGGATTTGCCTTCATAATGCAAATGAAAGGGAATTTATTTTAAGGCTTACGAAAATTTGGAAGGGAGTTTATTTGGTAATTTAAATAATCCAAGTGACAGTTTTGTCAATTTTATAAGTAACATTGGAATCATTTCCAAAAAAAATTGAAACATTCATTTTTTAACCACAAGTATGCCTTAATATTTTTCAGATAGCAAATTTACTCCATTTTTCACACCCTTGTGACAGTTTCCCAAAGAATTTGTAATAAAATTATTCTTAATTTGGTTGTACTATAATTTGAAATATAACAGAAATTTCAAGGACCAGACAAAATATTAGAAATAAATTTATTATATGGCGCAACCAATAACGATCTTTATTTGTCTTCAATAAAGTTCTTCGAAATTATTTTATATTTTTTAATTGTTTCATAATTTTATGTTGTTCTAATGAAATCATAACAATTGAAGCAAGCCCATAGAAATCGCAAGCAACTTTGGGGAATAATTATCATATATTTATTATTTAAACTGTTCAGCCCTATAGAAGTAATATGACAAGAAAAAAGTCGAGTATTTCGTCAATATTTGGTATTGATATACACATTTAGTCATTGCTTGATATGAATTAGGTAAGTCATTGCAGTGTTTTTTCAATAAAAACACCTTTTATCGTGGCTTAAAGTTGGTACCCTTTATCTTTTAATTTAAGCAATTTCCCTTATAGATATTACCTTAATAAAAGACAGGCGCAGCTTATGAGTAAGTACCACAATGAAGGGATATTTCCATTTCATGTTGATATTTTTTAATAAGGATATAAAATTTCTTACTGTACAAAAGTCGGTGAACTGGTTAAAATATTAACCTTTACAATAATTCTTTTTTATGAGCGAAAAATAATAGTAAATACTTACAAACATAGTGAATTTGTTTTATTCTTCATATAACTTTTTTGCATCTAATTGAATCATGTAAAGCATATTTTTACTGCAAATACAGTCTTGTCAATTTTATTGCGAATATTTTAAATCCAACTCTGATTTCAACCTAGGAATCATTAGTTTTGTTTTTCAACCAATGGACAGTGTTCCAGCTGTGTTTATTAAGCTGTGATTTTATTGTCATACGAAATAACTGCAAGGCTTTCAGAGGTAATATCTACGTCCATTTTTTTATCATTATGATTCAATACCACAAAATTTTATCAAACATAAAAGTTTATTACATGGTTAAAATATTAATATTATGATATATTTTTTATACCTGCGAAATACTGAGTATTATTTATCACGTATATAATAACTGTATATTTTTCTTATTTCTCCACCCAACTTTTTTTAGGTAAGTATCAATTCATTACACTACAGTACTGAAAATTTCAATTGAATATTTCAAAGGATTATGTCAATAGTGCAAGTAGGGTCATGTCTATTGCACCACAATTTCGAATCCAGCCCTGATTTTTACCGAGGAATGGATTTTGTCTCTCAACTAATCGTAGAGTTACTTAGCTATGTATTTATCCTAAGCTGTGATTTGACCTTGAATTCTTCCACCGCGTAGAGTATACCTGCACTACAAAAAGTCGGTTTCTAATGAACGTATTTGTATTTTCTCATGAAATATTGATTTTTCAAGTTGAAAATAGATATATGCCTATATGTTCCCATATTATATTTTTTCATCGAAATGATTCAATTATTAATGTGTATCAACAGAAATTTGGAAACTTCTTTATGCTTTATTAATAATTTTCGAAAATAGTGAGTTTATTATTTGAAATTTAATTAAAAAAACAAATTTTTTTATCTAAATAATGCAAATACTCAAGTGCCCTACCTAAACTGTTTCTGAGTTTGAATGATTGAATATAACAAACATTTTTTTAATCATCAAAATCGGAGCTGCTTTGGTGGGTGTATAATTAAAAACCTTCACTGATTGTAATAAAAATTCTGTTATTCGATAATTACAAGGCGAAGTTCACTTTATCAGTTCATGAACGCGCTCAACCTGAAAGCACTTCCTTCTTAGCCGAAGTTACAGGTTCAGTGAACTCGGTTGGAAAATTTTTAAATGATTTTTTTATGTATGCAAATAAGTATCTTAAGTATCTTATTTTATGTATGCAAATCAGACCTCAATGATATAACTAAAATGCATATATCATTCTACAGGCCAATACGAACTGGGGTCAATTTGCCGTGAAACTCCAATTGATAATATGAATAGAAAGAAAACTGCCAAATAACTAGAATTATATTCGCAGATTTACTGATGATTTTACTGTGTAAACCCTTTTACTTTCTAACTTTTTTGTAACTTTTGTTGGTATCACCTGGTATATCGCAACAACATTTGGAGGGCTAAAATATGATATAAAACCCTTTTCTAAAAATCACAGCTAAAAGTTTTGGAATGGCGGCTGAGCGCCATCTTCAATAATTTTTTAAATAGAACACCCCGTATATTATTCCATTTTCGAGATGTGCTCATGATTCTCAACAGTTTTCTCCAATACAACTTTACTCCTAAATTCAATATTGTTTTCGAAATATTAACGTTTGAAATGTGACATTTCGGTTTAAAATGAAGTATGGATTTTGATCACTTCCGGTAAAACATTTTGCTAACTAAACGTTGTTATTAATTTGTAGTAAAATCTCTCAATGAGTTCGACTAATAAGAGGCGTAAAGAGAGTTTATTAAGGATAAACAGTACCGCTTACCGGAAAATCTCGAAGCCGACGAATGTGTTCTGTAAATTCACCATCAAAATAAATTAGTTAGCTAAAAAATTATAATTTATTTTTGAATAACACTTTCATTTAACCCCAACAATTATTTCATCAAGTGTTCAATGTGGCCCCCTCCTAAATCTTGACAATAAAGTGCCATATTATAAATAGCTTCTCTCACGTTGATGAAAGTCTGTTCATCTATTTCTTCACATGTATCTATCATTCTGCGTTCCAACTCTTCTATTGTTTGGCATTCAGTGGCGTAGATTTTTGACTTCAGATACCCCCAAAGGAAACAATCTAGAGGTGTAAGATCCGGAGATCTTGGTGGCCATTCTGTACTTCCCCTGCGACCTATCCATCGCCCAGGAAAGTTTGTATCGAGGAACTCTCATCATGCGATCGATATGGGAAGGTGCCCCATCCTGCTGAAATATTATTTCTCTATTTTCAAACTCTTCCTGATTGTTTAATACAATTTGTCTTATTCGAAGTTCAGTTTCAGTTTTTAAAAGATTTCTGTAAAGAACTCCTGTAAGATTGCCTCTGATGAAAATCGGTCCAACAATGCGATTGCCCAAAATCCCCGCCCAAACATTCACCTTTTTAGGAAACTGGGTATGTCTCTCTCTAAAAATATGCGGATTAGTATCGCTCCAGTATCGTACATTATGTTTGTTGACTTTTCCGTTAAGAAAAAACGTGCACTCGTCTGCGAAACATACACGTTTTAGGGAGCCCCGTTCTCTTTCAATTGTTCTTGTTAACCCGTGAGAGCATGCAGGATTTTCATTTTATAGGGATGAAACTTTTCTTTTTTAAGGACTCTTTGGATACTTTTTGAACTCACTCCACAAGATTCAGCAACTGACGTCGACTGAGTCGGATTGATTACCATTTCACCAACAATTTCTACTTTTTTTTCTTCTAAAAGAGGTGGTCTTCCTGATCGTGGAACATCTTTCAGCGTACCAGTTGCTTGGAGCTTATTTAAAAGTTTGCGCAAATATGACCTCGAAATCATCATCAAACATACGGACTGCTAGATGATAATTTCTTCCAGCTTCTCCAAAAATCAAAACTGCTTCAAATGTATCGTCTAAACTACGAGCCATGATCACACTTTTCATAAAAGGATTTAGGCGCTCAACGGACTATTTGACAGTTAGCAGTTCAGTTTGACAGTAAAGAAGATGTTACCGCGATAACGATTTTTTCCAATGCAAACTTGATTGAAAACAACATTAGTGTTTTTGGTTGGGTTTGAAATGACCAAAATGTCACTTTTCAAACGTTAATATTTCAAAAACAATTGAATTCAGGAGTAAAGTGTATAAAAAAAAAACTGTTGAGAATTATAAGCAGATTTCGAAAATGGGATAATATACGGGGTGTTCTATTCAAAAAATGTATTGAAGATGGCGCTCAGCCGCCATTTTAAAACTTTTAGCTGTGATTTTTTCATGAAAAAGTTGTTTTTTTTTCTCCTATTCAAGCCCTCCAAATTTGGTTGCGATATACCAGGTGATTCAAAAATTAGTAGGGGAGGAACGGATTTTAGACGAGCACTGTATATGTATGAATAGGTAACGTAATCTTCGAAATGAATTTTAAACGACTTTCAGACTATCGAACTATTTGAAATTTTGCACACGTATTAGGAACCGATGACAATACAATAATTTCATAGCTATGACCTGGTATTCTCACCAAGATTATCAGAAAAAAAATAATTTACATTTCAAAGATATAGCGAATGCGCAGATTCATCAAAATGCAACATGCATCTCATTCAGCATAATTCAGCATGCATCTCCTTCACCATAATTTTGTAAAAACTTCCATCCCATGTGAATGGATAAATCGAAGAGTTCTTCTCCCGTAGTCTTTTTTAGTCTTCTGTAGCAATATGGACTATAAAGTCAAAAATAAAATTACAGTTCAAAAATACTAAAAAAACATGATTATATAGCAATAAGGACTAAAAAGTTAAAAATAATAAAAATAGTCTTTGACCAAAAAATGTTCTCTCATGTAAAAAAAGCGTGAGGTGCTCTTCACTTACTTTTCATAATGATTAAGATAACTGATGTCAAGCACCTCAACTTTTTTTGCATAAGAGAAAATTATTTGGTCAAAGAGTATTTTTATTCTTTTTAACTTTTTAGTCCTTATTGCTATATAAGCGTGTTTTTTAGTTTTTTTAAACTATATTTATTACTATATTTCGATTCAGGAGCATGGAATCTATTTCAATCAGGCATGAAAATAAGATATTTTTTTGCAGACCAGTGTTATATTAAGGTATCTATTTATCTGATTTCAGTATCATCCAAGAGGACCCTACAGAAAAGCTCATTGCAGCAAGACAGTATCTTTCAAAACGAAATGGCTGACTTGATCTATGCGAATAGGCTGTTTTTATACAAGTTTGTTCGTGTGGCTCGAGTTAGAAATAGCGTTTCAAGTGTTTGCAGTTTTCCATGGAGAATATCCATCAGTGACCAATCACCAGATGAGTTTCAGGGGTTTTCTGATATTTTGTGACACGACTACAACGATGTAACTAAAAATATGCAACCCAATCATCCCAGATAGCTCAAACATTCTCAGAATGTTCTCATAAGGTGCGAAAATGTCATCTAGCAGAATATTCTTTGCAATATTCATGGAATGTTCTTGGAATGTTG
The DNA here is from genome assembly GCA_018342105.1 of Gonioctena quinquepunctata. Taxonomy (NCBI): domain Eukaryota; kingdom Metazoa; phylum Arthropoda; class Insecta; order Coleoptera; family Chrysomelidae; genus Gonioctena; species Gonioctena quinquepunctata. The sequence goes on along the minus strand of JAFIRS010004158.1, from coordinate 71,087 downwards.
CGAACATTCATGGATTGCTCCGGGGAGATATTCTAATAATATTCTGGAATTACATTCCCAGAAGATCCTAAGATAAAATATTCCAGAATGTTCTTATTCTTAAAATTCTCAGAACATTCAAGGATTGTTCCATTTGAATATTCTAATAATTTAATTCTTAGGGGCTCCTGAAATAAAATATTCCAGAATGTTCTTGAAATAATGTAATGGGGACGTTTGCTGAAGAACATTTTCCCATCGCAAATGCTTTCTATATAGGGGTAGTTCTTGATTAATTAATGTATAACAAATTATTTTGTAATAAAATGCCCAGACTATTCAGTGAAGAGCGGTGTGGAGTTCTTTGGACCGCCTTGCTAGTTTCAAATTTATTTATGTTTCAAGCAAAGGTTTTTTTTAAGAAATTGTAAATTTGAATGGACGCCAGAATTTTTTGTTAAATTAAAAAGAAAAGGCTATTGCACTTATAGTGGCCTTGAGAGGCAATGTTACAGAGCATCCCAGAATACCAAAATCTCAAGAATTGAGACCTTATTGCTGCTTCAGAAGGATACTAATTCAAACTTCCTAGCCGATAATAATTGCAAATCAAATACTGTTTCATTCTGTAAATCACTACAACAATAAAACAAATACCAAACTTATATTAGTCTATTTACAAATGTACAAGAGCTTTTTGCAGTATAACAAATACTGCAATTCTGAGTTTCCAAATAGTATTGCTGAACCTGTTGGTTTTATCGACGACGATGTACCTCTGATTGAATAATGTGTAGCTCGTAGCTAGACTTCACGTAGTCGTGTGGCTCGCAATCAGGGGGTACCGGCTGCTGGCGACCGATCAGGTGGAACATACAAGCATCAGCTTCTTGTCCATGGAATGATTGTTCTCAGCAATACAACATGAAAAACAATATTGTTTGTGACAATATTGTTTGTGACAATATTGTTTGTGACATAATTTGTTTTTACTAAAAATTCAACTTCTTGGAATTTGGAATTTCTCAACGCACTCTTCAACGCACAGTTGTTACAGATGAGTGTAATCTCATCAAGGGATTATTGCTTAAAATTATTTGAACATACAAATCAGCTTGTGATGAGATTTGTCATTAATATTCAATACTGAAGTTGAAGATTCAAGATTAAATTTTGATTCAGACAAAATTGATCTTTGCTCTATAAAAAAAAGAAAGTTGTTCTGATCTTGATCAGCCAAGACTATATTTTACAAAGAATCAAAATCAGAATTCAGCACAATTAAGTTTGAAGAATTTGATATACGAAAATGACTTCAATTTCAATGATATTCAGAGAAAGTGTATAAGAATTATCTTTGACCAATCGTCAAATACTTCTTCATAAAGTTTTTCTGTATGATAAAAAATATTCCAAACTCCAAGAATTAAATATATACATATCACTTCACCTAGGTCAGAAGCAAAATCACAGCTCTGTGATAATTATCACCAAATCAGAAACCATACCAAAGATATATCCAAAAGACCATGAAAAATATATAATATTCAACTATATCATACTTCTTGTGATTGACACCAAAAATATATCCAATATATATGATGTGGGCCCCATATTTCTGTGGTGTTCAGCAGATATTCTGTTTTTGGTTCTTCTGTTCTATAAGTATATGCAAGCTTTCACTTTCCACGGAAAGCTTTAATATTGAGCGCGTCCTGTTCATATGAAATCTGTCATAAGTGACTTTTTAATTTGATAATTTTTTTCTTCAAATGAAGTTCCATTATGGCTTATACTTTCGGAAGCGACTTATAATTCAATTAGTAGTTCTATAATATTACCGTGAAATAATGAGTAATATGAAACGTAGAAGTTTATGGGTGAGGAGAATTAATGAGGAAGAATTAATGAGGAAGAATCCAGAAGAGGTCAAGGCATTGCATTGCATTGCATTGATGGTAGAAATGCAGTTGTATGACACCAATAGATACAAAAAAAAATTAGGATAAATAGAGATCAATTTGAGTATCTTATGCAGTTGATAATAGAAATATTACATGTGGTACAAGAGCCAATACCACATTCAACGAGACCAGTTCTCACTTTGAGGTGGGTAAAAGACAATAACTTAACAACTATTTTATTTTTATTTTTAGGTTATATTTGTGATTACTAATCAAAACCGTATAAAACACAAAAAAAAACAGTCACGAAACATAAAACTCGACAAAACCAGCGCATTTCTTCAATAAAAGTTGAAAGTGTTTCGACTTTCGGATTACTGATCTTGAAAAGCGCTTTCTATTTCAACAGCCAATCAGACATCAATACGCGATAAGTGAAAATGCGAAAAGCTTGTTTTTTTTGTTTTGGGTCCATGAATTGTGTTCTGAGCTAGGGCTTGGCCCTTTTACTCTTCCAACGTACGGGGGCTTCAACGCAGTTGAAGTGGATGGGATATTGCACATAACTAGTTATGTGCAATAGACCCTGCTAGTACTGAGACTAGCTGGCGGTGTCATTCCAGGTGGAGTTTGAAATTGCTAGTCGGTGAAGAAAGAATCTAGTCGCTGGAAGGCGAAGCTTCTGCCCCTTGGCAATTTTTCAGCTGTATAAGTCCAGCTAGTATCGGTCTTCTAATAATTAACTCTCGTAGTTCATCCATGGCGGCTAAAAGTTCTCTGACTTTTTTGTCCTCTATTGTCCCTGGATTTTCTCCTTGGTTTTCTCTCTTTCTTTCCTCCTGAGGCCTGGGGGGTCTGAGGGGTCTTCTTGCATTATTTGTCCCTTCGTTATTTTTAACTATCGGGTATCTGGGGCATCCCCGATAGTTGGACTTGTGGTTTCCTTTACAGTTCGAGCATTTATTCTCAATCTCTTGGTCAATTGGATGAGCTCTGGACTCGTGTTGTCCAGAGCAGTGACGGCAGACTGGTGGTAGGCTGCAAGTTTGCGCAGTGTGGCCAAATTTCTGGCAGTTATAGCATTGAGAAGTTCTGACTTTACGTCTTTGTCGTTCGAATTTGACGTTTACGTCCATTATCGTCTTAAGGTTCTTGATGTCCTGATCTTCATCTGGGACAATGCATAGTATGATAGGCATTGGTGTTCCATCACGGTTTTTGAAACGTGCCACCACTCTCGGATGGAATCCTTTGCTTTTCAAATCGTTGGTAATATCTTCAATAAAGAAATCCTCGGCGACTCCTTTAAATAAAGCTCTAATTTCACTGCCTTTTTTCTTATTGAAGGTGAAATGATCTATTTTATGTCCCAGTGTCTGCAAACATTTTTCAAATGTTGTCATCTCATTAAAAATCATTTTTATGCCATCTTTATCGTTGAAATTTTTATTCGAACTCGAATTTGTGTTTTAGAGTTGGCAATTGCCGGCCAATTCTTCTTGTCTTTATATAATGGTGGTGTTTTTCCTTTTTAGTATCCTTTATTTTCTTCCATACTGGATCGCCAAAACTTGAAATTTGTTGAAAACTTCAATATTTGGAAAAACAATTTCCATTTTTTTCCTCTTCTTTTTTATCTTTGTCTTTGATGGCCGCTTTTTCAATAGGAGTTAAGAGAGTATCCTTATCGATCTTCCATTTGCTGCCCCATTTGTTAACGAATGCTTGAATTGCTGGTAATCTATCATCATGATTGAGCAGGGCTCTCTTCACATAAGTAAAGGCATCTTGATGGTTGATTTTAAGCCTATCGAATAGGAAGTCAACTAAGTCAGCTTTCATGAAGATATGTGCTTTTCGATTGAAAATATTCTCTAAATTAGAGTAAACTTCACTGTCCATATCGGACGGAGTATTAAACGCTTTTTGAGATAACTTTCTCTCTCACGCGAAAAGCTTGAATATGACCTCCAAAGTAATGTAAGTAGGTAATGTTGGTACTGTCAATTGTCAGAGATGTCATTTGTCGAAGGGATTAATATACATAAATAATGATTCAACAATGTGAGGGCCGATTCTATTTGTATTGGATATCGAGTAGCTCAGACTATAACAGTAGTAACCGCTCAATCAAGTACATACGCATAGTCTAAATCGAATTGCTTAGACTATGCCTATACCTGATTGCGCGATTTCTACGCCACCGTCTGAGCTTCTCGATAATCGAATTCGTGAAAGAGACAAAGAGTAGGGTTACTCCATAGACAAATTAAAAATAAAGAGACTGTTTGAAACATTGGCGATCTTGACCACCAAGTTTTTGGTACGGCCAGTCGCGCATGGAGGCGCTGCCCGCAATCAACAGACGACTGGCGACATGATAATTTTCCAATTTCGACATTTGTCAGAAAATGACAAACCACGTAATAATTTCAGAATAATTCTACTGTTAATTGTCATCGAAAAACTAATTTTAGAAATTATACCATGGACTTGAATTATGAACCCAACGTCGAAAATGGAATGTTATTCGAGTTGACGCTGAAATTCCTCGAAATATTCTTTCACAAGGTAAAATATAAGCTGCTTTTCACAAACTGATAGTTATTTCCATCCATCAGTAGCAGGATTTTTTTCACAAACTGGTACTCATTTCCATCCATCAGTTTTCATTTCCTATCACCATTTGAGGAAGTACATGGTCTCCTTTTGTGCTAATAAATTAACAAAATTATTGAAGGTTTGTGGTAAATGTAATATGTTTTTATTTTGGTTGATTTGATGATAAGCGACCGAGGAATATTTTTAATTTTGTTGTTTTTCGGAGTATTATTATTGTTTTGTCTGTAGTTGTACATTGGCCTAGATACAATAAAATGTGTTTTTATAGTGTTCAACTTATTATTCTTGTTTTATAAGATGTTTAATTTTGTTCTTGATATCATGAAATAAAGATTTACTTTGGAATTTTATGTTAACCACGAACGAACTAACAGATTCTACGAATCGATTACTGTATATATTTTATTAGTGATCGATTTGCCATTCCAGTATTTTATATGATAGAACCATTTATATGGAATACAAGAATGGCAAATCGATCACTTATAAAATATATACCATATCAATCATATACAAGTAACACATTTGAAAAACCCGCCTTATCTCAATCGGTATTACCAACTGTACTTAGTTCGGCCAGTTGCGAGATACGTCGCCACTGTCTAAACGTGGTGCCAACTTTTACTGCAGGTTTGACAACTCTCTTTATTTTTAGTTTCTCTATGGGTTACTCTAACTAAATTAACACGTTTACCGTTCGCCGCCTCTTGCATTTGCCGTTCCCGTTACGTTTGGCGATTTTTTGGCGTTTTATTTCCTTTTTTTTGATGGTTTATAAGCAAAAAGATTGAAAAAGTGTTTGTGGTAAATTGAGTTATTTGTTGCAGGTATATATAATAAAAGTATTCATTTTTTATTAAAAAACCTAGAGGTTTATACAACAGCGAGACATCTATCCTATCTTTTTTCAAAGTGGATATTGATGCCTCATAGTTGTTGTAAAATTGTTTGTCTTTCTAGTTACTCTTTGTGGAGCAGTGGCTTTATATGTGTTCATTTTGGTTTGAAGGAAAATATCTCAGAGGTAATCGAGGAGGATGACGATTGAAGTTACACTTCTGTAATGACTATCCTTGTTACATCCAATGCAGCAAAAGTGGAAGGTTCTGCTAACAGTGGCTAGTGAAGTAAGTGCAAGGAAAGACTTGAAAAGGAAGCTGATAATTGATAATTTTTTACATGATTGCTGATAATGATCAGAAAGATATCAGTTATTTTAAAGAATGCTTACTTTTTTCATATATTCTACACAATGACATGGTGTATAGAATGGATCTATCTAGGTATTGGTTTCAACAGAAAAAAGCTATGAATACTGGTTTCAAAATGTTTTTGAAATATTGAACTATAAATGAATTAAACAAGATAGTGAGATTTTGCTTAATTTCCAGAGATATCCAGGGTGGGTCCTAAAAAAATCAATTATTCTGTAGATATCCTCAGAATATTTGGTGGATGTTCTCAGAAAATTCTCAGAATATTTAGTGAACGTTCATAGAATGTGCCTAGGATATGAAATAAATTTTCTGATAACATTCTTTCAAGCTGCTAAGAATATTTTGATGATATTCTTAGAAAATCCTTCAGTATGTTCGGATAACGTTTATGGAATGTGCCTAGGATGTGAAAGAAATATTCTGGAAACATTCTATCAATCTGCTAAGAATATTCTCAGAAAATCCTTTAATATATTCTGAGAACGTTTATAGAATGTGAAACTCAGTCCACTTTGGATATCCATACAATGTGCATAGAATATATGAAGTGTATTGTGGAAATATTCTGAGAACATTCAAACATTCCATCATGTGCTTCTATGAATATTCTATGAATGTACTGGTGCTATCTGAGATACATCATAAAAAAACTGGTTCCTAAGTTTGTGTATTATATACCATGAATTAGAAAGGGAAAATATTGTGCAACCTAAGTGATGATTTGCCATTCAATTTTTTTATGTGTATCGAATACAATCTACAAACGATGTTTACAATGTTATCATGCCGCCTACAAGACAAACTCAAGCTTATTTCGAAAATGCTCTCATTGAAGCATTTAATAACCAAAATATCTGCATATCAATAACTGAGATAATTATAAAATCGGTTGCTTCGAACAAAGCCGGAAAATTTAAAGAATACGATGATAGGATTGCACAGTTGGAAGCCGAAATCGCTAACGTGAAGTCTACAAACGTTGCAATTCAATCGAGTGGAACTATCGCAGGACAGAAAAAAAATTAACAAAAACTGGATAGCTTCCAACAAGAAACAAAAAGGAATAACGTACGGCTGATCAAGGTACAAGAAACTGATCAAGAAAAAACTCTAGAAATATGTCTCGATATATTGAAGAACAAAATGAAGCTTAATATTTTGGAGTAAAACATACAGGGTTGGTAAAAACACAGGCCCCCGCCACAGTAATTATTTTCAACGACAATGCTTCCAAAACATCAGTGTATAAAAAGAAAAAATACTCAAAGGTACTGGAATCATTCTCAAAGAAGATCTCACGGCATATCGCTTGAACGTTATGAAAGAGGCGCATGAAAAATTTGGTTTTAAAAATGTCTGGTCGGTGAATGGAAATATTTTTACCAAAGGTCCGAATGGTGTAACTATCTATATATTGATACTTTCTCTCTCTCTCTATGGCTGTATATTAACATTAATAGTATTTTGAAATAAATAGTTTGTAATAAAAACGTCTTCAACTTTATTTATTTTTTATTTATCGTATGGCTGCGCATGTCATAAAAATACATAAATGTGTACATAAAATACATAAAAGTGTACAAAGCACGTAAAAGAGTATATACAGATATTACAAATTATTCTAGGTTACAAGCACACATTTAAATTTGATACATAGTCAATTGAGGCGTCAGTTGCCATTAGGAAGTCGTCGAAGTTTCCCTCATATGCTGTGTTTGGGCATTCCACCACCATATGTTGGACGGTTTGCTTTTCCGCCATGCAGTCACACCTCGCAGATTGCGCCCTACCCCATTTGTGTAATGAGTCCGCGCATATGTCATGGTTTGTGCGTATTTTGTTAAGTGATGTCCATATTTTGCGAGGTTGTTCGAAGGCAGGAGGTTTCATCCTTATGCACGGGAAATTTCTGAGCTGGGGGGGGGGCAGTTATCTGTCCATTTTCGCTTCCAAGAGTCTATGGGGTCGAACTGTGACGTGTGTAGTTCTCTCGCGGTTCTTATGGTTGGTCTTCTGGATCATAGTCTGTTTCTGCATGATTTACCCGTATCCTGGTGTATGGGAAGCTGAGGATTGTCTTGTATACGTTTATATTTCGGAGAAGAGCTGCCTTGCGCCGGAGGTCTGGGGGGGGTATATGACTCAGTATTGGTAGACATTCGGTAGGAGTCGATTTTAGCGTTCCGCTGATTATCCTCATGGTCTCATTTAGCTGTATATCTACCTTTTGGGTATGCGCACTGTTGAGCCAGATCGGTGCGCCGTATTCTGCAGTTGAGTAAGCCCAGAGGATGTTTCAGCGGTAGAGTCCCATGTGGTACCGCATAGCTTATGGAGGATGTTGTTCCGAGTTCGCAGCCGTGTTCTCCAGGTGCCTCTTATAGGTCAATGTCCTATCTAGGGTGATACCAAGATATTTCGGGTGCGTGTTGTGACGCAGTAGAGTATCCTCGAAGTAGACCTGGAGCCGTCTATTCGCTGCCTTGTTAGAGAGATGGAAGCACGCCGTCTCCGTTTTATTGGGGTTTGGCCTCAGTCTCCATTTACGGAAATATGTCTTCAACTTCAACTTTTATGTCATTAATCTACTTATGTTATATTGCTATACTTGAGAGAATGAATGTAATAGAAGTGGCTCACCTGAACATTAGATCACTGGTACCTAAATTTGTTGATTTCAGAACGTATATACTATCGAAACACTATGATGTAATAGCACTGAGTGAAACTTGGTTGGTAATGTTTCAATCGCAATTCCTGGATATAACTTAGTGAGATATGATAGAGATTCTAGAGGAGGCGGCGTAGCATCAAATATGAGGTATTAGATGTTTCCTCAAATATCGAATAATTGTGGATATCCTTTCCAATCAACAGAGTTGCTTATGCAGTTGGAGTCATTTATAGACCACCACACACAAATTATAAATCATTTGTTGATAAAAATTGGAAGAAACTTTTCCAGTCTGTATGTCACAAGGAAATACAATTTTGTGTTTAGGAGATATAAACATGAATATGTTTGATATCTATTCTCCATGTACTAAGTATATTTCGTCTATGTTGGATTTTACTGATATGCATCAAATGGTAAAAAAAGCGACTCTTGATACGGCAACAGGAATGTCACTTATTGACCTACTCATATGTGATGATCCGTACTTGGTGATATCAACCTCTGTGGGTAGAATTGATCTATCTGACCACGAACTTGTTTCTTGTAAACTGAAATGTACTAAGCCAAAGTTTGATCCAAAAATATATAAATTCCGAGATTACAAGAACTTCAATATTGATAAATTCCATTCAAATCTCACCAATCTTCCTCTCCAACAAGTCTTTTACACTAATACTATTGACGAGAAACTGTCCATTTTCAATACACAACTACTGCATTTATTTAACAAACATTTTCCTTTGAGAAGTGTCAGGATAAACAAATATCTCTGGCTAACTGACGAAATTAAACGAATAATGTTGGAAAGGGATAAAGCCAAGTCAATATACAAGAAAAATGATGAATTGGAATAGGTACAAACATTTACGGAATCAAGTTAATGGAATGATATATGATAACGAAAAGGAATATTTCAATACAATTTCTCATAACAAGAACTCCAAACTATTATGGAAAGAATTGAAAGCACTCAGTTTAAATCATAAAGTTAAACAGGAACCACCTCAATCATTTCAAAATCCTGACACGATAAACAATTTTTTCTTAGATAGTATTCCGCATAGGTAGGTAGGTAATGATAATATCAAAGAGTACTATTCGCAAAATAAAATTTGCAATGCCGAATTTCGGTTCAGTCTCGTATCAGAAGAGGTGGTCGAAAATGTATTAAAGATAAAAAATACCTCACCTGGCACTGATGGGCTTTCAGTGGGGTTCATAAAGCTGTGTATGCCATATATTCTACCATACCCTATCAATAGTATATGATTGAGTGGTATATTTCCTACCAGCTGGAAAAAGGCTTTAATTATACCGATTTCCAAAATGAACAATCCACAGGAATTGAATGACCTGAGACCTATAAGTATACTTTCAGGACTGTCCAAACTGGTTGAAAAAATTATTGAAATCCAATTGAGAGTGTATTTGAATAAGAATAATATCATACCGTCCACTCAATCCGGTTTTCGACCAAATCACAGCTGCACAACTGCTTTATTAAATATAATCGACGATATTGTTCAAGCCAACGATCAGGGACAATGTACACCTTTTCGACGGCATCAGACATGACATTTTATTGTCAATTTTGAATTCCTGCGGCATATGTGTCGACGGTTTGAAGCTGTTCAAGTCATATCTAACACAAGTAGTTAGAGTCAAAGATGAGTTATCTAACTGTGGGATATTCAGCAGTGGTGTACCATAAGGATCAATCCTTGACCCTTTGCTCTTCACAATATATACAAGCCAACGGCCAAAGTTTCTAGATTACTGTAATATGCACATGTACGCAGATGATATCACAGTTATACCATTCATTTCCTAGCGATGATGTAATTGCAGAATTCAAAATTAACAGTGACCTTCAAAAAATATCCGAAATCTCAACTGATCATTCTCTCAAACTCAATCCAAGTAAATCAACTGTAATTTTATTCGTAAAAAATCAGATCAACTAACTCAACCGCTTCACTTAATATCAACGGAGCTCCTCTGGAATTTGTTGACTCGTGAAAAATCTTGGTCTAATAATAGATAAATCATTAAGATTTCGGGAACATATCACCAAATGCATACAGAGAGCACATATTGCATTAATATTATTATATCCCCATATGCAAAGTTTGTGTAAAACTACAACAAAGATGCTGTGTGAGACTCTAGTAGTTTCAATCTCTATAGTCCTTGTTTAGACCAGGTCAATAGAGTTCAACGAAATCAAAACTCATGCGTCAGATTCATAACTGGGATCAGAAAATATGACAGAGTAACACACAAACTCAAGGAATTAGGATGTCTGAACATGAAGGGCCGTCGTGACGTTCTATTTATATCACAAAATCATATTAAAGATACTGCCTATCTATTTATCAAATAAAATAAAATACGGAAGTGGCGTTCATAATATCAATATCAGATCTAAGGGATTGCTGACATATCCTCCTCATAGAACTAAGTTCTTTGAAACGGGGTTCAAATTCAACGTATACAAGTTATATAATGATCTACCATCTCATTACAAGGAATACAATTTTCCCAGATTCAAACGAACTATTACATCATATTTGAAAAACCAGTAAGTAATTTTCAGGTGTATCATTTTCTCAACAAAAAAAAAAGATGTATCTTTCTATACTAGTTTTAGGTTAGATTAGGGTAGGTTAAGTATTATGACTGTTAACATAATGAAATTTAAATATAACAAGGGTTGAGTGGGAGAGCACTCAAGAGTGAACTCCCCCTTGAGGTTTCCCATTTTTCTCAAAAACAGTCATTGTTCTCTATGTTCTCTTATGGAAATAAAGTCATTTATCATTATTATTATTATATGCAACAGTCTTCTTCATCAGCAAAACTATTTAAAATACGCAGCTCATCCAGTACATATCGAAGGAAATATTAGATACTCTTTTAGATAATATCAGAAAAACCAGAGAGTATTCAATCATTTTTGATCAAACTACTGCTATATCGCACAGAACTCAGCATAGTTCCAATATGGGGCATATAACTGATGGTGAAATATCCGAAGATTTCGTGGGATGCGTTCAAAGACCTGCAAATTATGAATCCGATGAGGACGACGGGAAGGAGGCGAGAGGTCCAACTATGACAGAGGGCAACGAATGAAAGAAAATATCATTGATAGGAAGAGCAATCGAGAAGATAGTTCTTTTTGTGTTGAAAAACATGCAGTTTCTTCTGGATAAATGTGTTGGTATCGGTACAAAAAAATGCGCCCCGTACTTCATGCTTCAGTCACAAATTGCATCTCTCCATTTCACAATGCAGGGAAATCCTCGTTATGTGCATGATATATTTTGGCCAATATTCGAAGCGTAATGGGACTGGCCAACTTTCAGGTCTTTGTGATTTCAGTTGGGTTGAGGGACATAATGAAATTATATAATTCTCTGTGGAGAATAATCGATGCTTCGGACGATATAAGCAAATGACTCTGCTTTTTCTAGCAAAGCGGCGCAGCTGAAAGCATCACTCACAACTGGAGAGTTTCTGGTAGGAATGATCTGCTTGATCGACACACATAATACTGGCCCTCCCATGAGTGAGATCTTCTAGAAGCCCTCTTTCAATTTGCTTTGCGCAGCACGAGAAATATCGAAGCTTATCGTCGTACTTTCAGCTCGTCGCCTATCAGAAAATTACTTCAACGTGGTCTGGCAACGAGCTCAAGTTATGAGTCAACATTGATCTCAGACTGCCCTGAAGATATGAACGACAAGATCCTCTTACGAATTATGATACTAGTTGAGCTAACGAGTTCTTCAGGGTCTGTAACTTTTTTCCTCACTTGGATCACGTTCTGGCAGATTTGAAGCATAGATTATTATATACCGTTCTTGATATATTCCACTTGCCATTGTTCCTTCCAGAAAATATATATTGGAAAACCACTTCCTAATCAGGAGCGAGTTGAAATCGTGAATACCCGTTTTTCTTAATCCCAATGACGAATATATTTCTCGCCTCCTTCTACTGGGTGAACTGGAGTTATGGATAGAGAAGTGGAGCAAAAAGAAAGACTCTCCCTATTGTGCTGAAGTTAGCGACTAATTTTGAAGTTCTAACTGAATGGAAGTTAGTTCTTTTATAAGTTATCTTCGAAAAAGGTCGTAATAGCCGTCCTTGTTCACGTACCAGTTAATGTTGATGAACCTGTTAGACTCTTATAATCTAGAAATGCATTATATTAAACAGAAATAGAGGAAAAAATAGCAAGGAGCAACCTGTTAATCAAATTAATGCATCATCCCCTCCCAAGGATTGACCCATGAGAAAATGAATTCTCCGATAAATTTGATGTACTTGTACGAGACAGATGTCACTGAGCTGGGGTCAAGAATCAATGATATAAAAAAACATCTGGTGAAGACCACTTGTCAGCAAAATTGATGTCAGGATTATCTGACGAAGCCCTCAGCGCTCTGGTACCGGCTATAGACTTCCTCTGCTCCAGGTGTCATCCACCTTGAAATCTGCAATAGCGATACTTTTTCACGAAGAAGGAGCTTATGAGGATCCTTACAACCTCAGATCACTCTCTACAGGGTGTTTCACAATTGAATGCTGATCCTAAAGGTCCGCAACCGCTTTAGTTATGAGATACAGGATGTTGAAATTTAACAAAAAAATCAGTTCTTCCCCAATATCTCTGAAACCGCTTTGGCTTTTTTTTCAACTTTGGTACGTGCAAAGTACGCATAAAAATACATTTTTTCCATGATAAAGGATTTCTTAATTTTCATCAGTGGCGACCCATTAACATGCCCTGACATATTTTTGTTCAAAATCTTTTTCCCAAATAAATATTATTTTTGTAATTATCCTCTATCTTCTCATGAAAATGGTCTCCTGCCTTTTTTTCGTCCGGCGGACGGTTTTCGATTTAGAAAATAAAATACATTAATTTGCTTATCCCTATTCGATTTTTTCTCTTAGTCTTAATTTCACAATTGTGGTAACCAAAATAGTGCATATAGTGCAGTTTGTTCAGTTGACTCAATCTTGAAGAAGACTATTTCCTCAACACAGGCAAACAGGTGTTCAGCTGAAAAAACAACCATAGTAGATAAGAATGAATAAAAGGGTCACAAAACTTTTATCAGATTAGTGCAAAAACCATCCAACACAAACTGACCTTCTTGTCCTCATCTTCTACACTACTCCAGTGAAATTAGGAATTCCTGATATAGCTAAAACTGACCGTAGATTTCAAATTAAATATGCAAGGTGTTGAACAAAGTCTCAAGCAAATACGGAAGAAATTATCAGAAACAGAACTGAAATAAAATCAACAATAGAAGCTAGTAAGCAAGACTCTTTTAAAAAAAAAGGAATAAAAAAAGAATGAACTTAAAAGGGAAGTCGAAAATTTGAAAAGAGCAGAGAAAAGAAATAATATATTAATATTCGGATTGGACACAGAAAATACAGAACTACCACCAGATATATCAGCCAGGAACTTAAAAATCTACTGGATATAGATCTGAATGATTCTCACTTCAACGATATATATCCTTTGGGAAAAAGTAAAACAGGCCAATTTTTACCAACAAAAAACACAAAAAATTCTCAATTGCCAACGATCTGACACCTCAGCAAAGACAAGAACAGAATATTCTTAGGAAACATTTGATACTTACTAGACAGGACAAAAAAACAGTTACATCAAAAATAACAAATTATATGTTGAAGAAGTAGCTTATGGGATAGAGGATCTTCTCGAATTCGAAACCAAGAAGAAAAAAGTCAGTCAAATAGCGCCCCGACCACCCCAACCATACCTATTAAAGTCACCACACCATCAGCCCCCACTGCGGAATCTACACAAGGCGAGACATTTAAACGGGAAGAAAAGAAACTCCAGGCCACTCCAAAACGATTTCAATTGCAAAAACCATCAGCCAGACCCCCATACAGACCCAAAACTCGATCAGTCAGATCATAAAAATGCCGTGAAAACGACTAAAATTCACCAAAAGTCAGGAAAAAACATCAAATCCAAGGGAAATATCCAAAAACTATTGAAACTTCAGACACTCAGTGATGACAAGAACCCTCACTAGAAATACCAGTGAATCAGTGCAACTCCCTTGGGAAACAAGCAGCAAAGAAAGGTATACCGAAACTATCGCCGTTTTCTTCTTTTTTTCCAAGACATTTTAAATAATGAATATATAGTTTTAAGGCTTTTACAAATTTTATATATTATTGTTTTCGCTATGGATAACTATATCAGAAATTTCCAATGCAATGGAATTCACACTGAAACTGTAAATGATTCAGAACAATGCAGTCAAATCCTGTCAGTAAATGAAAGAAATACAAACTTCAAAATGATGCACAATAACATTAGAAGTATACACAGAAACTTTGAGGAAATGAAAGTATTCCTGAGTCAACAAAGCAGTACATTTGACTGCATCATTTTCACTGAGACATACCAAATTGAAAACGTTGATCTATATAAACTGGTAGGATATGATATTATTTATAATGAAGCTAACCTTAACAAAAATGATGGCACTATTATATACTTGAAGAGTTCTCTTCCGTACAACTCATCCATTTTTAAATTAGGTGACGTCACAGTCACAAAACTAGAGATCCACATCTATAGCAAAATCATTCATGTGATGGCACTATATAGATCGCCATCAGTAGATCTATTCAGATTCAATATGCATTTGCAAGAGTTTCTTGAATCAAAAAATAAAGAATATGATTATGAAATAATTGTGGGGGATATAAATATTGACATACTCAAAAAAGTTGATTACGCCACAGAGTACTTGAATATTCTCAATCAGTTTGGATATGAATCCATGATAAACAATTATACCCGTGTCCAAGGTGACACAAAATCATGCTTAGACCATATTTTCCTAAAAACAAAAACAGACCTTGAATACACCCTACCACTAGTGGTGCTTACTGATATAACAGACCATTTTGCGATAGTTCTACAAATTATTGTCCCAAACAGAAATTGTAAATCAGAAAATAACCAAAATAAAATTTCCTACATAAACTACAAAAAGTTGAAACAAACTATGAATGATACAGATTGGGGTTGCGTTTATGAACAAAACACGGTTGAAGATAGTGCAAACTCATTTTTTTAAATAGTCTCCGATGGCATTGAAAAGTGTACAGTTACGAAACGAATACCAAATGATAAACAAAAAAAGAAAACAATGGATAACACCTGGAATCGTAAAATCAATTAACCACAAAAATAAATTATTCTCATTGACAAAATTGAACCCAAATAATCTAGAACTTAAACTAGAATATAATAGATACAAGAAAGAAATTCGAAAACTCATCCAAATAAGAAAAGCTGAATACTACAGGAAACTAATAATCGATAATAAAAATAATCAACTTGGCATTTGGAAAGCAATAAATACATTGCAATCAAAATCTTCCAACAAAACGACTATTACCATGATAAAAAACAACAAAAACGAACTTATAACAAACCCACTGGATGTATCAAAAGAATTCGATGAAAACTTCATTAACATGGGCGAAAACCTCGCAGAAAAGATAACTCCAGATGTAAATTATAAAACACCAAGGAAACGCGTAACACATTCTCTCTATCTCTCGCACACAAATGAAAATGAAATAAAAGAAGTGATTAAAAATCTAAAAAATAAGAAAGCAACCGGTTATGATAATATTAAGGCAGAAACACTAAAACAAATTTTACATTTCATTGCAGAACCACTGACATTTCTCATTAATCTTATAATCGATACTGGAGAAGTCCCGTCAATCTTCAAAATCTCAGTGGTAAAACCAATATACAAAAAAGGTGATAAATTAGCTACAACAAACTACCGACCTATATCCTTAATATCCAGTTTTGCCAAAATATTCGAGAAAATCATCAAACAAAGAGTCTGGTGTTATCTAAAAAAGTATAAAATCATATCTGAAAAGCAATATGGATTCCAAGAAGGTATCTCAACCCAAGACCCAATAGCACGACTGATGGAAAAAATCTATTGTGACCTGGATGACCAGAAACCATCGCTAGCCGTATTTCTAGACCTAGCGAAGGCTTTCGATACAGTGAGTTTTTCGCTTCTAATCAAATCCTTAGAGGATATTGGAGTACGGGGCTTACAACTAGATCTATTTCGGAACTATCTAGAAAACCGAATACAAATCGTGAACATAAATGGAACCTTCAGCACTCCAGGAACTTTAAAATACGGAGTACCGCAGGGAACCGTTCTGGGTCCCTTGCTATTCATACTATACGTGAATAACCTATTTCTTCTGGATACAGCTGGAGAAATTATCACCTTCGCAGACGATACGGTCATATATTATAACGATGTGGATTGGGACAAGATTAAAATTAAAGTTGAAAAAGATTTTCTTCAAATTGAAAAATGGTTCAAAAATCAATTGCTCACCATAAATTTGGAAAAAATGTTCTTATACCTTTCAGCTCATATAAAAAAAACTTACCACATTTCAAAAAACTACAAATCGTGGACAATCACAAAACTATCGAGATAAACTCAGCCACGAGCGTAGAATACTTAGGTATTCATATTGACAGCCACTTAAAGTGGGATACCCATATAGAATATATCATGAAAAAACTACGATCGTTAATCTATTTATTCTATAAATCCAGAAATTTTCTCCATCAAAATGAACAAATTATCCTGTATAATGCCTTGGTAGTACCACACCTCAGTTATGGAATAATTGCATGGGGTGGAATACTGAAAACTCATCTACTTCTGCTAGAAAATATACTCAAGCGTTTTTACAAAATTATTTCTAAGAAAACCCCATACATATTCTTCGGAAAAATTACTCCAGGAAATTAAGCTCTTTAATCCAAGACAAATATATTTCTATAATGCTGCCAACCACCTATACAAAAATAAATACACTCTAGAAACCGCTCACAACTCCAGATACGACACCAGATCAAAAACCCTCTTTTCTGTTCCACACATGAATAAAACTGTTGGACAAAGAAGTTTAAACTACTTAGGCCCCAAAATTATAAACTCGCTTCCGTTCGAAATTATAAATATACATTCCATAAAAAAAATCAAAATACTCCTAAAAAAATTCGTATCAAGAAATAAAACAACAATAGAAAATATTATAGACTCCAAAAATAACTGAAAACAAAATATTTATATCCCAAACTTTTATACTTTTATATTTTAGATTATGTTTAATATTTTCAACTAAATTTTCCATTTTCATCCTATACTGTGTATACGTATATATTTATTGTCATTTTACGTTTCGTACCATTTTATATTTTATAGGTATAGCTTGTACCTTATACTTATATTATCAACATTTACATTTATATATATATATATATATATATATATATATTTTATAGCACACAGTGACTAGTGCTTATTCCTTATAAGTGCTCGACACTCGCGAATATATTCCAACGTTAAATTGTAAACATAGGAACTTGTGAGCCTTGTTCAATAAACGTTATTATTATAAAGGATCTAGGCAAGATTTTTATAATTTTATGGTAACTATCATTTAATTTTTGTAATGAGTACGCATAAAAATCAATTTTTTTATTTTTAATAACATAACTATTATGTACAAAAAATACCAAAATCAAATTAACTGTTCAAAATGTCCGCCTCCTGCAAGTATGCACGCTTCAGCCCTCCTTGTCATTGACTAGTGAAATACAATGTAAGTAACACATATTGTATTTCACTACCTATGGTTTTACTTCTTTTCTCTTCCTTGAGTTTTTCTACTTCGTAAAATTATATTATGTTGCTGGATTATGCTAATATATTCAATTCATGTAATACTTACTTCATTTACTTATTCAGTGATATCAAAAATGTCTATTATATAATCGGTAATGTTCACTACACTTCACACTCATCACTTTCCACGTATTTCTCAGTTAAAATTAAAAAAAAACTTCAATCAACTCTTTACAGTGTTCCGTGCCATACAGTCCAGTGTTATTCTATGAGGTTTATAAGGTTTACCACATTAAATGGCCAAATTGTAACATGGCGGGAATTTTAAAATGAAAGCAGAAAATAGTTCATTTGGACATTTGTTTCTTATTATAATGAATAATATTGGTTTCATCCGCTTATGAAAATATAAGAATGTAGTTTCTGTCCTGTATAAAATAGGAGGTAAGAAAATCCACACGTTAACATTTTTTCGACTCAGTAGGCATGCAAAGAAATGCCACAGAAGAACTTCCAACATCCTTTGAAGTCCTCTTTGGGAAGTGCATATTGCGTCTCAAAAAAAACCTCCCAGGGATGTTTGTTCCCGCTGGGTCCTCTCGGATTCCTGTAACATCTGCCGAAATGTTTCATGTTCTCTCGTTGTTCCTTCCCCTCTTGCTTACTTGCTTTTCTCTCAGTCGACGTTCCTCCTCCTCTGCTTTTGCTCGTCAAACTGCTGCTTCATTATTTTCATTATGGCCTACATATTGTCGTAGGGTTTATTTCTCATATTCACCATTATTTGCTCTCAAATAGTCTCTATTATCTTCACTTCCGATACCAACTGTTACTGTAGGTAATGGATTCATCAATGAGTCAGATTCAGGGTATTTCAAAATAACAATGATCAAGTCATCAATGCTAGGTAAAATAGTTTTGAAGCTCTCTACAACTTGAGAATTTTATGTACAACATTAAGTTTAGTGTCATCATTTTCTGCATTGAGAAGGCCCAAAACTTGGCTCAGATCCACTATGGGAGAAACCGATTGGCTGTTTCAGTGCTAATAAATACAAATAGAGATTTTGTTATTCGATTTTTTTTATTCCCCCCACATGATTCCAATCAATGTTGAACGTCTTCAATATATTTTTTGTGAAATTTTTATTTTTATTGTGGAATATTTCATCCATCATGACAGTTGATTTCTTCCTTCATTTTCTATGTTGTTCGCAGTTCATTGTTGTTGTTTTTGCAAAAACCATTATTTAATTTGTTTTATGTAAAATCCACAGTCATATATAGTTGGTACATCAAAATGCCAATTTTTCCCAAAAAATAATACCTACTTGAAATATATCTTTCCTGGGAGGTTTTGGGATGTTTTGAAAATGCAATATGCACTTTCCAAAGAGGCCTTCAAAGGATCAAATCAAATCAAATATACTTTATTGCCGGAAGAAGAATTCTCATTGACAAAGTACAGAATTAAGTCAGTTTATATACAAACATGTAAAAACATGTATGCTATACATGCATACACAAAAAACATTAAAATAGTACATATGATGCATAAATAATTGAAAAAGTAACGGGGAGGGGTAAGTTTACAGATACTTCAAGACATTTTAAACACAGTCACAGTTAAATACAGGTACATTTCATGTAAGACATAACGAATTGATTAGTATAGTCTATATTCATGAACAACACATTAAAATATATTAAAAATGTAGAAATGTAAAGTAATATATAAATAAAAAATAAAAACAATATAAAATTTATAAATACAAAGTGAAAAATACGAGATCCTGATGCAGGTATCACGGTCAAGCTTAATTGCAAATAAGAAACTATAACTAAACTAGATTATATAGTGTTCCTAATAGGTAAGATTATTGAAAAGTGACCTGAAAGAACTCCTGAACATTGTAAAGAACATGTTCAAGAAGAATATTCTTCATAGATGATCTAAATTGTTTGTAGTCTTTAATATCTCTTATGTTCCATGGAATATGATTATAGATTTTTGCAGCATTATATATTAATGAGTTCTTGATTATATTGGTGGAAGGAATGGGGAGTGTCAAATTACCTTTTTGGCGAGTGATGCCCTCATTGACTTTATACAAGTCTTTATTCTTAAAAATCAAGCAAACTGTCTCAAGTATAAACAAAGATGAGACAGTCAGTAGATTATTCTATTTAAATAAGGTCCTGCATGACTCTCGCGGTCCTGCTTTTGTAAGACAAATATTGATTGGGAGTTTTCTTGGTTACATGAACCCCAGAATGCTATACCATATCGAATATGCGATTCAACCAGTGCATGGTAAACCATCTTGGCCGTTGCTGTACCCAATTCATTGGTTACTATACGTATAGCATAACATCCTGATGCAAGCTTCTTTCCCAATTGCTTAACGTGATCATGGAACTTCAATTGCTTGTCGATGTAGACTCCAAGAAATTTGTTTGTACTCACATTGACTATGGATTCATTTCCTAAAGGAATATCGGGTAGGGCACAGTGGTATGCTATACAGTTAGTTTTGTTGATATTGAAGGACAGTAGGTTCGCATTACACCATTCTTTAATTTTTGATATATCTCGGGTTATTTTCATATGTAAGCTATCAATGTTGTTATCATGCCATAGAATTGTTGTATCATCTGCGAAGACTGTAAATAGTCCGTCAGTTGTTAAGCTAGTCAGGTCATTGAAGTACAACAAAAATAGGATTGGACCAAGCACCGATCCTTGTGGAACGCCACAATGGATTGCCCCACTGTCTGACAACTTGTGGGTTTTAACAAGTTGGGTTCTATCACTTAGGTAAGACTGTACCCACTTATGGCTTTGGTTCCTAAATCCATAAAGTTGTAGTTTGCGCAGCAAAATTCCGTGATCTACGCAGTCGAAGGCCTTCGACAAATCACAGAATATTGCTGCACTCACTTCCCCCTGGTTCAGTTCAGTGTATAGTCTATTGAGAAATGTGAAAACAGCATCCCCCGTGGATTTCTGTCGCTGAAATCCAAATTGTTGCTTATTTAGAATATTGTTCGTGTTAGAATATTGTTCGTGTAGGAAGTATTGTATTTGTTTTTCTGTGGCATTTCTTTGTGTGCCTACTGAGAGGTATTGGCGAAGTCAAAAAAAGATTAACGTGTGGATGTTCTTTCTAGACATAACATAGTTCGCCTTGAGAGGTTCATCCCAGGCATTGAATATACATTCATTGTCCAGTTTCATAATGGTTCCCGACATTTTTTTTTATAACTTGATCATTTCACACAACTAAAAATTGAAAATTCCATGTGAATTAAATCTTAGAATATTTATATTTTCCGACCCCTCACTTTCAACTATTTATTTCATTTCGTATTCCTTCATTTCAATACCAATACGTCCTATTCTACAAAGGGCAGAAACAACATTTTTATATTTTCACAAACAAAAATGAAACCAATATTATTCTTTATAATAAAAACCAATGTTCAAATGACCTATCCACTCATTTTCTGCTCTCATTTTAAAATTCCTGTCATGTTACAATTCGGCCATTCAGTGTGGTAAACCTGATAAACCTCGCAGAACAACAGTGTATGGCACATGGAACACTGTGAAGCGTTGGTTGAAGTTTTTTTTAATTTTTAACTGAGAAAAACATGGAAAGTGATGAGTGTTTTAAGTTACCAATTATATAATAGACATGTGAATAAGTAAATAAAATAAGTATTACATGAGTTAAATGAATTAGCATAGTCCAGAAACATAATATAACCTCAAAAGCAGAAAGCAATGTGTATTTTTTGATAAGGTGTTCGAATCTGTAATGACATGTTCAAACTCTAGCATTGAAGATTCTTGAAAAAAACGACCTGTTTTCTTTACACATTTTTCCATTAGGAACTTTGTTAGTTTTCAGATTATGGGGAATTGGAGAATAAAAAACAACTCTTCATGTTTTCCAACAGACTTATGCAAACTGAAATGTATTGACTCTTCAAATAGAAGAATTCGATTTGTGATAAAACTGAAGAATCACTGTGAAAATGAATATTTTTTCAAATATAATTTTAACTAAATCTTCCTTCCTCGAGATACAATTGGAATTATATATAAGAAAATATCTAATCATATTGCAATTATCTTCAAAATTGGTGGTTAGTATATTTCACATCGAATCTGTTTCGTGAGATGAAATCTTAATTTTAGTACTCTAAGAAATATAAAAGCCTTGGAAGTTAAAAAACAAATCGTTTTATATTTCAACATCAACACTAGCACTCTAACATAATAAATTAATGGAAAAGTTTCACTCAGAATAATATTTTCAAGAAGAATCTCCATTTAGATTACATGATAAACATTCTAAAAGATGGATATATTCCTGGTGGTATAACAATTGAGAAAAACTCAATTTCAAAGAGAATGTGACACCTTCAAATGTCCAAATAAATAACAAGAGGCTTCAGAAAGTAATCTCTGAAAATATTTTATTTATAGCGATTTAATGTGCGCAAAACGTTTTGGGAATGTTCTGTTGTGTATATGAAAAGGCTATCAAAAAAACTTAGGAAAAGTTCTTTTGGTGACATCCCAGAGACATCCTGAAAATCGCCACATGTGGCGGACATTGGCTGTTTATAAAAGTTCTATTAATGTATGTGGATGTTCAATGCCTCAAAATCTCGTACTTTTAACATCTCTGAGATGTTTTTGTGCTCGCTGGGTTAGCTTCTGACTTGTTTTTTATTTGTTTCAATATTTTGATTTCTGGATATGTGGAGGTTTTTTATTGTTATTATATTTCGTTAAGTTTTGAAGAAATTTAGCTTCTAATTTGGGGTTTGTTTAAGAGGTAGTATTTCCAAGGTTCTTTCGGATTCTAAATCTTTGATTCTGGCTATTTTTGGGATGTTATACTTGCGGACTTTGTTGAGCAAGGATATTTCTTCTGTGGAAAATTGAGATGAACTAAGATTAACAATTCTTGAAATAAGTGATATGTGATATGTGTGTGTAAGTTTGTGTTGGGGGTTGGTTCATGGGTGAAATTTGTTTAGAGTGCAATCTATCAATTTTTCTATTCAGTTGGTGAAATTTAACTTTACCTTTTTGGGGCACAAAGTCTCTCACATCTCTGTCCAAAGTATCCCATTCTATGCGATGAAGTAATTTGGTAAGTTTGAAATATATGAATTTCAGTTTTTGGTTGATGTGTTCCAGAATATTGTATTGGGTTTTCATTTCTCCTTTAATCCAGGTCCTAGTTGCTAGTTGGATGGCTTTCTTTCTGGCGTGGGAGGTAGATTTACTTTTCAGCGACACATAGGATGGTATGATGTTTCTTCGTGAACAGGAATTGTAAAACCAGATTTTTAGTTGAGTATGTTTTCTTTTATATGAGAGTGACTTGTACTGGCTGACTATGATGAAAGATTGACTAGTTATATCAAATTGACGGAAATAATCCATTTTCTCAAAGTGGATATTATGATTTTGAGGTCATGGAAGGGTCTCGAAGTTGTTATCCACGAAAATAAAACAACTTGAAGTTGATGGCACTTTTATAGTTCCGAAATGCATATAGTTTAATCAACTTCAAGTTGTTTTATTTTCGTGGATAACGACATTTGAGATGGCTGCAGACGCCAAAAGTTCCTATACAGGGCTTTTCATGATGAGCGTTAATTAGACGTTTCTGGCAAACCAGACAACGGATCAACCTGAAAATTTCACGGTATGCATAAATTAATATGATCTACACGCCTAAAATATTTTAGACGATGCGGCGTTGCCGCTTCTACTATAAAGTAGCGGGTACTTTGATTTTTCAAATGGAACACCCTGTATATAATATCATATTATGATTTCTCATCACTTTGTCAACAACTTCATGAACTATTTTCCTATACCGTTTAGAAGATATAAATTAATTTCGATTTTTTTTTACCAAACATGTACTTTTATAAACGCTGATAATCTTGAACTCTCTGGTACTAAGATGATCAAATTCGAAATGGAGTGGAGTGATACCATGAGGATCTTCATTTCCAGTCATATTTTTATTTGCCTCATACAGGGTCTTTAAAAAATGCAGATACTTTGTTCACATGAAAAAATGAGTGGAAGTCAATTTCTCAAATGGAACATCCTGTATATTTCCACATTTTTGAGCTCTACATCCAATTTTAGATTGACTTTGTTCAGATAATCCCTATTTCGATTTCGAACCGTTTTCGAACTAACTGTTTCAAACAGAAACTGACGTGGTTTCCTTGTATTCATCACTTATTTTTGTTTTCGGTGCTGCTCGCATCGCAAGGAAGGCACGAGGATGCCAAGTGGGACAGATTGTATGTATTAGTCCTGCATTGCTTGCAAAAATTCAATACGTGTTGTGAAGTTAAAATAATTTGAATACATTGCTTCGGGAAAAACGACTGAATTCGCGGGACAAATCCCCTATTGTGATTACGTAATAAGAGGAGTGCTGGATGATTACCCCATATGGAAGCGCATATCTAAGAATTTATGAGAGATATGTCATGTTCAAATATAACCTCAACTCTCGCCTCACCATTAATTTATTTGGCAAACATTCATATCTGAATGAATGTTATTCTTTTCTGGAAGTTTCACATCTAGCTCGATTAATACGCTACTGTTCCAGGATGACATCCGAAACTACCAGCACCACTGACACTAAAATTCACGAAATTTCAGAAGGTTTGGCCAGGATAAAAACAAAAGGCAATGTATTTTATAATCCCGTTCAGGAATTCAATAGAGATTTGAGGTAGGAACAATTATTTTCGTGGTTTAGTGAAATTAAAAAAAAAATATGCACTCGTTTTAGCATGTATGTAGTATTTCAGCTATATCCTCTTTTGCTAAGCTCCTCGAGAAAGAATCTATTGCCAAAACCTCAAGGGTTAAAACTGATTCTACAAATACTGATGGTGCTGGCAGTGAATGTGAAAATGGAATTTCTATTCTGGAAGCATTGTCTGCTACCGGACTACGCAGTATTCGATATGCTAAGGAAATTCCAGGAATAAGGAAAATCGTCGCCAATGACTTATCATCTAAAGCGGTGGAAGATATCAAGAGTAATATCGCATTCAACAAAGTGGAACATCTAGTGGTGCCAAGTCACAGTGATGCAACGTACGTATCATATATTCATAGTACTTTGATCATGTATTTTTGGAAATTATTGATGCTGTTATGAAAACTACAGCTATTTAATTCTGTTTGAATCAAAACTGGATGGATATAATTAGGAATATAAAGTAAACAAAAGACACACTTCACTATATGATTTTCACTAAACTGGGTTTACAAAACCACGACATGTGTTTCGCTATACAATAGCTTTCTCAAGTGGAGATAATACTAACTCATCAATCACGATGTATCATGTTAGATAGTCAAGGCTGGTAGTAGCAGTTATATATGAATCTAATTAGGATTATTAAAGATATTAAGGATTATCCATTAGGTATTCCTTTACTATTCATTATTTTTACTAGTGATATAATGAGTTCGTGTGTAGGGTAGGTTCGCCAGTTAGCCGGCCCCCTCCAGTAGTCGACCAGCATCTACTTTATTTTATAATATTTTGAAATTCGTGGGAATTATGAGATGATAGTACACCTAAAAATCATTTGTTGCCTATCTGAAATAAAACTATGACTTTCTCTTTTCCACAAACCCATCCTTATTCCTGTGATTCGCTCTCAAAGTTAACAGTGTTCAGTAATCCAGTGTTTGAAGTAGCTAGTAAACTTGATTCAAGATCTAGAGCAAAGTGTTTGGAGGTGAGTTTAATTTCACACATAACTGTTGAATTTATTTTGGTGTGTTTAGATGGTGGAATATACTTTCAAAATGATATTGTTTCATTCGTACAGCCATATTTTATTTATTTTTTCTTGAAAACAGGGGGGCCGGCCACTAGCATAAAGATTTGTCAGACTAGCCAGAAGCCGGCCACCGCGGCTGACTACTGGAATATGAGCTATATTTTGTTTCTGTCCCTTTCACACTTGTCCATTCAGATATCAATTTATTTCCGTCATCATTATACAGTACGAAATGAGCTGATTATCTACACCAGTAGTCGGCCGTGAAGATTTAAAAAAAGGTGACAGCGGATAGAATTGAATGGCCGACTACTGGAATAGACATCAATCGCTGAGTTCTCCAGTAGTCGGCCGTAATATTTTAAGCTGGTTTTAGTTTAATTTTTCCGGTTAAAATTTGAAATTTCAGCTTTTAGATGATGGAAAATCAGCAAAAACGAAAGTTTCATCAATATTCTGAAGACAATTTGCAAAGAGCGTCAAAGCTGTAAGAAATGGCGCTAAAATTCGCAAATCCTGTGGAAACTATGTGATTCTGCGTACAACACTACAGGATCAGATCAAGGGACGAGTAGCCAACAAGCTGCGTAAAATGGGTCCAGATCCGATTTTAAGTCTGGAGAACGAAAATAAATTGGTTAAATGGATAATTAATTTAGCTAAATGTGGGTTTCCAGTTAAAAAACAAGAATTGATTAAAACTGTCCAAAAAATTATTGAAGAAAAAATTAAACCTCCATTTAAAGAAGGGAAACCCGGACAAATTATCAGTATTATATATCAGTATACCTAATCAGTATCAGTTCAAAAAATTTTTTTTATTTTTATTTCACCGTTTTGTTTGTTAAATTTATTATTATAAAGATTTTATTTTTTGCATTTTTTATTAATGACACAAATATTTTATATATTGTTCATATCACGGTCACAATTCACAAGACAGTGATATTATTTTGCTTTGCTTATAGTTTTGTGAAATTGACTCTACCTACCATGGATAAGAATTTTTACTGAAGAAATTAGTTATTTATGTTTTATTTTTTCTAACCTTTTTTTTCGTTTTAATTTAATTTTTACTGTCATTATTATTTACCTACACTTGGATACTTGTTCTTAAAAATTTTCATGAATAAGTAAACCGCAGGCGTCGAGTGACAAAATACTTCTGTACGGACCTGGTTATTAATCGTCAAAACTACCAGGGCCGACTACTGATCCACGCCTGGCCAACTAGTGAAATATCAACGGCCAACTACAGGCACAAGTGCTCAATTTTGAGAAAAAAATTAGACAGAAAACCTCTTCAAATTCCATATTTTTTTGTCTTCACCCTTTAAGAACTGAATTTGAGAGCTAGAAGCTAACATAAGATTTTTTAAATTAACTTGAAAGAGCTGTCTGCAATTAAAGGTGTAGGTTAAAGTTTAACAAAAAAGGCCGACTACTGGCGAACCTACCCTATCTCAAAACGAAATTATGCAGTACTATTTTGGAATTATTTTTTTTAATGGTAATTTTTGACCACTTAGTTTTGAAGATATCAACTGATAAAAAATATTAATTTTACTCGACTCGGAACGAAGACCCGACCAGCTGTGACAAAATGGCAACATTGAACGCTGCAGCGAACTGATTGGGCTGTGGTGAAGTACGGGAATGTAAAATGGAAGCATCAATATCAATTGGCTTAGAGGGATGGAGATAAACACTGAAGGTGCAGTGTTGCACGATTACAACACTGCTCTCTATACGTGTAGTGATGCTATCCATGTCTGAGGTGTGATTGTGCGAGTGTACAAGCTCTGTCAAAAGTTCATCATATGAGCATTGGATTTTACTGTACGCAGAGGCCGAAACTTTTGGCTGGTACATACAGAAATACCTCAAGCAGGCGAAAATCTATATCCTATCAGACAGCCAAGCAGCACTAAAAGATCTAAAGTCACACACTTGTGAGTCTAGGCTGACTTGGGACTGCAAACTCTCCCCAAGACAACTGGCTACGAACAATCAGGTTACTCCGATGTGGGTGCCAGGTCACAAGGGAATCAAATGCAATGAAGAAGCGGACAGCCTTGCCAAGGAAGGGGCAAACAATCAATTTTCTGGCCCCGAACCCTTTTGTGGTCTTTTCAAAGCCAACATCAAAGAAGAGTTTCGGCGCTGGGAAGCTGACCAAATTAAAATCCACTGGAATAAGGTTCAAGGGCAAAGACAAGTGAAAAGGCTTCTGAGCACATTGCCAAAGAAAGCTGAACAGTTCCTCGAGGTTGACAAGAAAGACTTGAAACTGGTAACGGGACTGCTCACCGGACATTGTCCTCTGAGGTATCACCTCAAAAAAATTGATGAATCAGACACTAAACCTAGTCGTTACTGCGAGAACTTCGCTGAAACTGCCAAGCACTGTTCTGCAAGAGGTTTAAGTTCCTCGAAGGGGTTTCACTAACGTCCTCAGACATCAGGAACTTAGCTCCCAGGAAACTGATATGCTTCGCAAGAAGTCTCGGAATCCCGGGTCTTGAATAGATGAAGGGTAATGTACAAAAGACCTTACAGGTCAAGGTACGGAGAGGCTGAAGAGCCATATCAACCCATCTACAAGCTACCTTAACACGTTGACGGACACTCTGTGATTAGTGGTTGTGCCTGTTGCGTCACAGATGTATTTTCACTAATATTGAAGATAAAAAATAAAAATTTATATCTGCGAATTCCTAGAGTCATAAATAAGCTGATTATGGAAGAAAATAACAAACGGCCATTGACGCCAGTGTCACTTTATAAACATTTTTCTATACAATTTGTGACACTTACGTCCATAGACGTTCTCCAATTATATGAATAAAACAAATAAAACTATATATAGATTTATTCAGTTATTGATGCCACAGCTTAAAACAAGGCGCGGGACATAACGCGGGTTTTTCTGGACAGGTTTCACATCTGTATCTTGTTTCTTTTCTCTCGTACACTGCCTACATTTGAGGAATACATGTGATTTTCTATAATTTTCCGGCAAGGGAATCTCCTCTAGGGAATGTTGCTGCTCAGCTGCTGTTTTTATTGAAGCCTGAAATATCATAAAATATCTGCCATCAACATTTTCTTCAATCCCTATAAGTGATTGTACTACAGCTTCCCTAAACTCAATGATTTTTTTTTACTCCTTTTGTGTACAGAAAGTAAGAGTTCCATATTGTTATATCTAAAAGATGAAATAAGACTTTCTTGTACCATCGGATGGTCTTACGGGGACAGCTGTAGTAACTCAGCATTTGATCGCTCCTGTCGATTCCAGACCTGGTTGTATCCATCTATTTCGCAGGGTTTTGGTTTGTCTACACCATACTTATTTCTAACAGTTATCAGATTTGGTTGATACGCAGTTGTTATTGCATATACATCCCGCTTATCTTTTACACTTAGTAACATACAAGCTAATTGGTTTTTTTCCTCCATATATGTTCACCTTTTCGGAGTTTTTTCGTGATAACAACCGCAGGATTACCTTTTTCGGTTTGCTCTTAATGTTCCAGTAGAGTGGGTTTTAGATGTGAGCAACTTTGATGACAGAGAGACACTATTATAAAAGTTGTCCATGTATACATGGTGGCCTTTATTGAGATAAGGTCCCAATAATCTTGAAACAAGTTTTTCGGTTTTGGAAGTGTTACCTGGCATGGGTTCGTTGCAATCACGACCCTGGTAAATTTCCATGTTCAAAATGTAACCTTCGTAGGAGGTAAGTCTATAAAACTTGATTCCGTACTTAGACTTCTTATTTTTGACATACTGCCTAGAAATTAGGCGGCCTCTAAATAATAACAACAGACTTCTAACTTTATGAAGACGATCTTGTGCATCAAATACTGCAGGAGTTGCATTGAAGCATCTAAGTATTTGTTCAAACCGACGTCCACTCAAAACATGTAAAAAAATTGGGTGGTAGTATAATGGGTTGTAAGTGAATAATTTTCTGATTACAGGCATTTTTATCATCCTTTGAAGAAGACACAAGCCAAGAAATTTACTCAATTCACTTTCTGTGTCAGGTTTAAATTCTCGAGATCGACTATTTCGAGTTTTAGGACGGTCTGCACCCAAAAGTTTTGATCCATAACTATTAGTGGTAGTCAATAGAAGATTCATCACATCGTTATTCCATATTTGCCGAAAAACTTCTATTGGGGACATATTTTCTATGCCATCAATTTTTATACCACTCTGAGTAGCATCAAAATGAAAATTATGAATTTCAGATTGTACCTCTTCCCAAATGCTCTCAATACTTTCTGCCAAAGCTTCATTTTCTTCCTGATTCTGTTCAAGATCTCGATCATCCTCAACATTCCGCCTTTCACTTTCAGACTCGTTCCGAGATGAATCTTTTGGCGAATCATCGGGGACATAATCAGAGTCACCATTGAATTCTCCATCACCACTGAATGGGTCAGACTCTGATTCGGAGAGAGCAAAATTATCATAATCGCTTTCCTCAAACCATTATGATAATTTATCAGTGCTGCTAATAAAAATGTCTGTCATTATACTTATAATTATGTATAAAAATCTCACAAACCTGTCTCACAATACACAGGATTGATGCAAAATCACGCTTTTTCACAAAATATATTTGCAAAGAAGACACTACATACACCACGAACTAACTATCGTTCGTTTTCCGACTCCCCACCATGACATCAACGTCTATCAACTACACAGCTTCAAATTATTGCGCATGATGTGACACATAAACAGAATTCCATGTTAATTCAACGTCTGTGAACGTTGTGGCTACAAAACGCGAGTATTTTTAGGGCGGCTATAGACGCCGTAAAATTGAAGTGCCACAGCAGGCACAGTGGCCTAAACGTCTATAGACGTCGCTGTCCGTCAATGTGTTGAGCAGATTATTTCACTTAGCCTAGTGCGCATATAAGCCTTTCGTCATTCATAAACGAATAAGTTCTATGTACTTGTGCTCATTTTGCATTTTAGAGTTCAACATAACCTAAATGGCATACATTTTATCACTGGACTCTAATATGTCATCATCTGTCAACATGCATTTAGGTAGTATTCAACTTGTAATTAGTGTCCTTCATACTTGCTTTATTATTAGGTGTTTTTTTTTGTATTTTTTTGACGATTTGTGTTTTTTTTACAGATTAACAGTTGGTGATTTCAACATTTGAATCTTTTATTCTTTTACATTATTATATTAGGTGTGTGTGTGTACTGTTATAGTATTGACTTTTTTGTTATTTTAAAGCTGACTTCACACTGTCTCCTCTGTAATAATTATAATGATGGTAGTTGTGATCTAACACTATGCTTTGTCAATGAGATTCTGATTCTTTGTACAATAAAGTATATTTTGATTGATTGATTGATTGATATTATTGTAAATTATTATGTTATTAGCCTAATTTATCTCTGCATCATTCTTGGTATCATTTTTCTCTTATCATTTTTGTATCACTTGAATCATTTTGTGTACAATAAATAAAATAAATGAACCAATCTTGGCACCATCTGAAACTCTTGTTAATTCTCATTATGAAACAGACAAGTGTCGCTAACTTTATCTCAAACTTTTATTGATGTAAATGGAGGCCCCAGATTTTAAGACATCTCATTTTGTAAAAAAAATTATACAACCCTACTTTGGAAAACTCGAGATATATTCAAATTTGTCTCCGGCAGATATATTTTCCTGAAGCTTTTTGAATGTCATCTCTTTTTCCCATATATCTGTTATGCATAATTGCAATTATAAATTTTATAATTATCTTGCCCATTACTTAGTGAATACATTTATTTTCAGAATGTTAATGTACCAACATCGCAAAGACCAATTTGATGTGATAGATCTAGACCCCTATGGGTGCCCTTCAATATTCCTAGACTCAGCAGTGCAGGCAATCAAAGAAGGGGGCTTACTCCTTATTACAGCAACTGACATGGCAGTTTTGGCGGGAAATTCTCCAGAAACTTGCTACAGCAAATATGGAGCCATATCATTGAGGATGAAATGCTGCCACGAGATGGCACTTCGAATTTTATTGCAATGTATTGAGTCACATGCAAATCGCTATGGGAGATACATTGAGCCTCTGCTTTCTCTATCTGCTGATTTTTATATAAGAGTTTTTGTGAGGGTGTTTTCTGGGGCTCATAAATGCAAATTCACAACAAGGTTAGTATATTTTTTTAAACAACCTTTCATGAAACCGAGAGTTGAAATAACAAGTTTTTGAGAGTAAATATTCTACAATAATTACAATATTAACACTCTTCACTGACACCAAGAAACAAATGTTTATAATAGTGATCTAATAAATTATATTAAAATAAAAATAATAATTTCAGAGTAATTGCCTCAGAATTCAATAAATATAAATCCAATTGCAAATAAATGATACAAATAATCTGATAAAAAGGTCACAATATCCAATTACCTTTCAAAAAAAAATATTCAAATTGATTTCCAGCACTGAATTGTACAAGGTCTTTCAATCATATGGGTTGTAAACATTAATAGGTTTCTGTTCTAATGCTTGTTCTTTTGTTATGGAATTCCAGCTGCTTGAATAAAATTATACTGTTCCAGGGTCAGAGTTAGTATTGAACTGTTTTTAGGTAGCTGCTAGATAATACAAATAACAAACCCTCAATATGACTTGTTCATTTACTATTTATGAGAGCTGTCATAGTACTAGCCCTCAATTGAATATCTCTGAATATTTTATCCGAAGACAAAAGTGATTTGAATTCAATTCCAATCTCTCGAAGTTATCATGATTGTTTGATATCTTTGGAGTTTACAAACTATTCAAAGGATCTCTTTTTTCTAGCAAATTATCACACGTTTACCATTGCACTGGCTGTGGAAGTTTCACTCTTCAACCATTAGGAAGTTTAAAAAAGAATGAAAAAAACAAAGATCAAGTTAAATTTGGAATACCCACAGGACCTCCTCTTTCACAAAAATGTGAACATTGTGGTCACCCCCACCATGTAAGTGTTATGTATTTTGGGCATAATGAATATAAAATGTAAACTAACTTGTTGCGCTACCTGACAGTTGATAGTGCATCAAAAAATTAAAATTCACATCTTATGAAAAGTAGATAAGAGAGAAAAATAGTAATTTAAACTTTCAATGTTTACTAGCTTTGACGGTCTACTGTGAACCTGTATCAATGTTTGGTTAATCAGCCGTTTTAGTGAACCATATTTAGTTTGCTTGTTTTTTGATTCGACTAAAACATCTGTTAGCTGGTGTTACAAAGACTTGTTTGTTGATAATTGTGCTTTGTGGAGTGCTTCAAAATGTTGTTAATTGATTTTGCCTATACAGCTTGTCTAATAACCTGTAAAGTGGGCAGTGTCAGAATTTGGTTTTATTCATTTTATTAAGTTTTGGACTTGTATAAGAACCTCATTGGTGATCATTCATTTTATTATTTAATCCTGTTATTTACAAAGAGCCGTGAGCCAGTCATACATTCCAGGTTAGTGGGAACTTTATTAATAACATTCGATTGATGGTTGGCGGGAATTCGGTAGGAATATTGAAGAAAACCAATTGCTAAAATGTCGAAACTTTTTTGTTTTATCTTCAGGACTCTGAAGTGTAAGAACAAAAACATACATATTCAAATGGAGCTCTCGATTTTTGGATGTTTTGCTGATAAAATCCAACAACAAAATTGTAATTGACTGGTATTACAAACCAACTTACTCTGAAAGATTTATAAACTACCACTCTGTACACCCAATGACACAAAAGATAAATATTATTAAAAATCTCAAACATAGAGCCACACACTTAGCACATGAGAAATTTAAAAACCAAAACCTCAAACTTATAGAAACAATGCTATCAAAGAACTTCTACACTAAATCTTTGATTAAAATATTATTATATTCTAAAAGTGAATGTACAAAAAAAAGTACCGTTAAACGTCAAGTAGAAGGTCTGACATCGCAACTCTGCAAAGTCTTAAAAAATGAATGTTCTAAAATAAGCATGAAATGCGAAAACAATAAAACATATTTTTTTAAGAGACAAAAAACAAACACCAAAATATCTGAAATCCAACATTATTTACAAAATACCATGTGCTGAGTGTGAGGTGTACATAGGGCAAACAGGTAGGAACTTGCAAAACATTGTAAGTCACCCCTTCACACTTTTGATTTTTATTCATTTAGTATCATTGGACAACAAATAATATTAAAAAAAGACTCTTTAATGAAATTATTGAAATTGCCAAGCATTGATAAAAATGTGTTAACAAAAGGTCTGATATTGAAAATCCAAAGACCTCGTATTTTAACCTATTAAAGAAAATCAAACAATAATTGTGTGACATTAACAGAGGCATTTTTCCAACTCTCCCAATTTATTTTATTAGTATTTTTTTTACATTGGAAAGAAACGATTAACCACCAGTTGAGTTTGCTCATTTCATTGTGTCGGTGTTAACGTCTTTCAGGAACCTGTGCATGTATTTGTAGTTTATGTCAAAGTTATTTATATTACCATTTTTGAACTCTGAAAGCCACCCTAAATGTAAGTAATTTTCAATGTTAGTTTCCTATACACTGTTCGAGGAATTTCGTTTTAAACGATCATCATTTTATATAATTTATTGCATTTTTATCGATACTCCATTCAAGAACTCCATTTTAATATGTATGTTTTTGTTCTTACACTTCAGAGTCCTGAAGATGAAACAATATAGTTTGGAAACGTCGACAATTTAGCAATTAGTTTTCTTCAATATTCCGACCTAATTTCCGCAATCGAAATCATATTCAACAGTCGCTATCCTATTCAATTTATTAATAACATTATATTATAAAAAAATGTCAATCGATAATTATCCCAACTCAATATTGAAATACATACCCACGTCATATATTGGGTTTGAGGAAGTTTTTAGGTTTCTACTTCACCATTTTGTATGAACAATGACATTTGAAAATGGTAAAAATCTCTTGGATATATTAATCACAAATAGTCGATTCATTCACGTACAAAAGAAAGATGTTTCAATCATATTTTGTCTTTTATTGAACTATTTCAACACAAGCAAAAGTCTTACATCGGGATCTATTTCCATGAATTGTGGAAAGTTCCTAAATTCCTTTTATGATTGAATCATATATTTGTGATTGGGAAGTAGAATGCCAAAAATGTTCCTCAAATGTTTATCTTGTTACTCATTGCTTTGCGATAAAATCTCCTTATATGTATTTTTATGCAAACAAAATAGATTTAATTATAGAACAGACATTGAATATCAAAACTTATCAGTATCATGTCACGCACTAGCAAATTAACAACTTCTAAAATGTTTCAAAATATTTTATTTTTCATTATATTCGACTTCTGTATTTTGTTATGGAATTAGATTATACAGCCATGATTTATGGTAGTACAAGTTAGAATACACTGTATTCAGAGTGTGATAAAAAAAATATTTATTGTGAATTATACAAACTTGCGCCTAATGCCTTAAATAGGAAACCTTTTTTTTTCTGTTAAGATGGGTGGTCCAATTTGGTCAGCACCTTTGCATTCACCTGATTTCGTACAAGAAATTCTCCAGTCTGCGTCCGAGAAATTGGGTACTTTCAAAAGAATACATGGCGTTGTGAGTATGATTTCTGAAGAACTAGTAGATGTGCCTTTGTATTACACACTGGAAAGATTGAGTGGGACCATTCACGTTGAAATGCCTCCAATGATGGTTGTAAGGTATGTTACTTCTCAAAATGTGTAGGTATACAATAACAAATTTATATTCACATATGCCACCAAGATATTATTTATTTGCATTTACAAGCACCACATAGAAATTTCAATTATTTTATGAATACTTCCCACGATCTTCTGTTCCAATGAATATTATGAGCAAATTGATGAAAAATTCGTATGGAAAACCATGTGCTGATAACCATTTTGAGTTGACCTTAGATCTATTTTCGGCTAATGCTCATTTGATATTAATTGTTACTTCTGTTACATTTTTTTCCTTCATTCAATTTTTTGTAATGTTGGATGTTTGCTCCAAAAAAATTATTGTTTTTTTTGTTATTTTTTTAAACCATTTTGTTAATGAATTTTTGCCTCAAACATCCAACCTGAGAAAATTCTGAAACTGATTTCAATATTTTAAGGTTTATTTAATTTTTTAATTTTTTTAACCTTTCAATTTGAAGCAGATTACAAAGAAATAACACAAATTTGGCATAAATGACAGAAATATAAAAGTCTTTAGTATATGTGTTTGATTAAATTCAGGGTTGAAACGATTTAAATAAATTGATGTAAATACATAATTTAAATTGTGATTAAAATCAAAATTTATAATTAAGAGAAAACTTAATGGGTTATTATATCAAAAAAATTATACCACTGTATCTAAATAATGTTTATTTTAGTTAATTGTAGTACTTGTACAAAAAAACTGATTTTGCAACTTTTTTTTTCCTAATCGATTTGAATTTGGGATGGACTAAACCGAATCTTGAGAAAATTCTCTCGACTGATGCGGAAGAAGCAGCAGCTTGAAATTATAAAGACTTCTTTTTGAATAATGGGTATATTTTGTTGTGACTTCCACCAATCTATGGGTTTTATATTCTGAAGAATATCATCATGGAATATAATATCAGTTAAGGTTCTGATCTGGAAAGAAACTTGATTATGAGTAGTAGTAGTGGATATAATTCTTTAACAGCTTTTAATCCAAAAATTTGTTCACTCTCTGTTAGTGTTTGCTGAGTTTTTGTTGGGTCAAGCCAAGTATCAAATAATGCTGCTAGTAGGGCATACGCATCTTTATATAAACAGTGGAGGGTTTTCTAACTTGTTCTGACAGGAATTTGCAGGACTGAGCGTTTTTCGACAAGAATTATTTTTAATAAAATTTGAGGAAGGGTGGGAAAAATCAAAAACGTGTTGAAAATAGCAACTTGTGATTTTTTTATATTTTTCAAAAAAAAACATGATTTTTTTCAACCCTGATTATATTCACATATACAGGGTGTCCCTGGACTTCCTCTTTTCCTCTCGGGAATGTATAGATAGGGTCAAAATATCACCAGTACTTCATATAACTTTTGTTCCTGAAAGCCTTCGTTACCAAGTTACGGGCCCTCAAAGTTACAAAATGAAAAATGTTTTTCTTTGATAACTTTCAAAGTGAATATTCAAAATCATCTAAATTTTGGTGATTGACTAAACAAATGAATTCCTTCGATGAGCTTTCATGCAGGAGTCAGTTGTTTTGCTACAAAGTCAGGAACGGACTACCCCCGATGGTCCACACCCCAAAACTTTGAAATGACAGAAAGAAAATTTTTCAATAGTTTTCAACAAAATAAGGTTAACAATTTTCAATAAAAGTATGGGAAACATCGGAGAAACGATTCTTAATAAAAATGCAGTTTTACTCGACAACATAAACCCGATCGTCCACAAATTATTTGAAATTAAAAATTTTCACAGTAGAAATACTAATGCTAACGTTAATTCAACAACATTTATAACAGGGATAATACAAAATATGCTAAAATAAAGTCGTAAACAAAAAGTACAGTACCTAGTTGAAAGTTTCATTCACAATGTAGATATTTTTTCAAATGAAATATCAAGTTATGTAGATTCGTGGTGTTTTTGAACTAACAAGCTACTCCACTATGAAATATCGAATTCAGTCCATATTTTGTATGTACGCGTGGAATAAGCACGTTTCGTGTTGTGTTATCTGAATCTCATGAAACTCAACATTTGGATGTTGCAAATTCGTATTCACAGCTTAAATGTTGAGGAGTTTCACTGATAAGTATAATTTCTTGGGAGAAAATCTTCAACCCGAAGATGATTTTAGCTGAAAAAACGCACATCGGAAGACAACTAATAAAAAGCAAACGAATAAACTTCAAAAAGGCTGCACATGAATAGGTGAAAAATATCTGGTGAATAAATTTATGTTCCATTTCTTCCACAGATATTGACAAAAACACCTTTTAGAAAGAAATAAAATTAGTGTGGATAAAAAATGACAACTGGGATATTGCAAACCAAACACCAACGGAAATTCAACGTGAATGTTTGGGCTGGTATCATAGGAAACCATCTTATAGGACCATTCGTTCTACATGACCGATTGAATGGAGAACGTTATTTGGAGCTCATTCAGAACAATTTGAATGGACTTTTGGAACATGTTCCATTGCAAACCCGAAGAGATATGTGGTTTATGCATGATGGCGCTCCTCCTCATTTTAGTTTGATTGTGCAGGACCATCTGAACCAGATTTTCCCCAATAGATGGATTGGTAGAGGTGGACCATATTCATGGCCACCGCGGTCTCCGGATTTAAATCCATTGGATTCCTTTTTGTGGGGGCATCTAAAAAGCCTCGTTTACGCTACACCTATTCACACCAGAGATGCCTTGTTGAATAGAATTATATTACATTGTGAAGCCATACGAAACGACCCTGGCATGCTATTTTAAGTGCAGAGAGGGTGTTTGCGCTGACTAAGAAAATGTATTGAGAGAGACGGGGGTCATATCGAGCAGTTTTTGTAGCGGATTTTGCATTTCTGTTTGCCCTTGAGGCTTGCGATTGATTATTTACACCATAAGTTTTGTAAGGTAAACGTGTTTGCATGATAAAAATTCGATATGAACATTGTACCTATTATTTCTATTTTCATTACAAATTAATCTTCGAATAATGGTAGACATCTCAGGTTGGATGTCGTCGAACAAAAATGCATTTTTATCAAAAATCGTTGCTCCGATCGATTTTCCACACGAGTACTTTTATTCAGGAAATTGTCCAGGTAACCTTATTTTGTTAAAACATATTGACAAATCCCAGTCATTTCAAAGTTTTGGGGTGTGGACCATCGGGGGTAGTCCGTTCCTGACTTTGTAGCAAAACAACTGACTCCTGCATGAAAGCTCATCGAAGGAATTCATTTGTTTAGTCAATCACCAAAATTTAGATGATTTTGAATATTCACTTTGAAAGTTATCAAAGAAAAACATTTTTCATTTTGTAACTTTGAGGGCCCGTAACTTGGTAACGAAGGCTTTTAGGAACAAAAGTTATATGAAGTACTGGTGATATTTTGACCCCATCTATACATTCCCGAGAGGAAAAGAGGAAGTCCAGGGACACCCTGTATTCAAACTCCAATTTTCTCCTAGTATCCTACAAAATATACATTTTCAGGTTTCTGTCATGTTTTTGATACTCAAGAGGTGGATTCTAATATCTGAGACGATTGTAGATAGTTTATTCGTTCTTCAAGATCAAAATTGTTTGATATAGAACATGTCATATACTTAATAGCAAAAAATATAACAAATTATAAACTAGTGTGTTGCTTGAATTAATGACATTAAAATGAATATGACATGCATAGGGTAAAAATAAAATAATTAATAACTTTTTAAAAACAAGCTTTTATTCAAATACCCTAAAAACTACAAAATAATTGCTTTTGATGTGTGACGTAGGTTATTCCGTGAGTTCTAGATTCAAGAGCTTGTTGCGCAAAGTTTTCATTTCGAATACAGATGCGACAAGTTTTTGAATCTATAACTCACGGAATAACCTACATCACACATCCAAAGCACTTATTTTGAACTTTTTAGGGTATTTGAATGAAAGCTTGTTTTTATTAATTTTTTTTTGTGCTTTTTAGTAAGTACCCCTAACACCCACATACCAATTTTGAATCGAGTCGGACCATAATTACAAAACTCGTTCGCCATCTTGAATTTGTGAATTTTGACAAAAAATTCCTAATCTCCGATCCCAAAAACCCCTACATACCAATTTTGAATAGAATCGGACCATAATCACAGAAATCGTCGGACATCTTGAAGCCGCCATTTTGATTCTATGAATTTTGTCAGAAAATTCATAATCTTCGACCCTGACCAATTTTGAATCGAATCGAAACATAAACACAAATCTCGTCCTGGAGCCGCCATTTTTTTCTCTCTAACAAATGCATTGTCACGGGAACTATGAACACCTGCCAAATTTCACGTTAATCGAACAACTAGAAGTGGGTCAAATTTAACTTACAA
The DNA here is from genome assembly GCA_018342105.1 of Gonioctena quinquepunctata. Taxonomy (NCBI): domain Eukaryota; kingdom Metazoa; phylum Arthropoda; class Insecta; order Coleoptera; family Chrysomelidae; genus Gonioctena; species Gonioctena quinquepunctata. The sequence goes on along the minus strand of JAFIRS010004158.1, from coordinate 30,926 downwards.
GATTTTATGACAAACATCGGGACAGGTGAAACTAAAAAAAGCTTGTAAAAAAGAACAACCCATGTATATATGTGAATAGCATTTTCAACAGGCATGTACTTAATAGCTAAAAATTTTACAAATTATAGATTGTGTATCGATTTAATTAGTAACACATAAAGTAAAGAAATAGACTAACATAAACGGACATGGAAAACCCATGGATACATGTGAATAGCATTTTCAACAGTGCATGTTGGTCGATATATATATGTATGTCAGTGGGGTATACAATTATTGCCAATTTATTAACACTCCCCTCCGAAATGGTCAACAAAAACTATATTTTTCAGATTTTGTATTCAGTATTTGTATTATTTTTCTTTTTATGTTCATTTATATCTGGAAATAAATTATATTTCCAATTGAGATTAACTGATCTCATACATGGTATCGTAATTCTGATTGTGCTAGTGATATCAAAATTAATTTCTAGGTCGGCAATATTGAACGCAGGTTTCAGGGTGTCCTTCACACATATGAACAGAACATCGATAAAAACAGATGCTCCCACAAAAGTCCTTTGGGACATAATGCGATGTTGGGCGAAATTACATCCCGTTTCCAAAAAAAGGCTCATAGAAGGTGTACCAGCTTCTAAAATATTATCGATAGAGGCAGAAAAGGAATATTCATTTGAAGAGCACCCTGATGCTAATCCAGCATCTAGAAAAATGGGAATTGTTAGGTTCCAGGAGAATCCTTTGCCATATTGGGGGCCTGGATCTAGGGCAACAGCTATGTGAGTTAAATCAAAATATATGTTCCATATGGTGGGTGATAGGCAAAAGGTATGAAAAACGTTAAAATGTTGATTTCCTTTTAGAATTTTGTGAAAGATCTTCAGTAACAAAGTGGGTCAACAGAAAAATAGAATTAAGTTCAATATTGTTAGACTATTATTATTTTCGAGACAGAGGGAAATCCTAAAAAAATCAACTTAGAATATTCACACACCCAATCTGATTATGAAATGATGATGTACCATACAATATAAATACACAATTTAACAATAAATCCTTAAATTGCAGTTGAATAACTCAAATATTTGAACAGCTTGTCTACATCTTTTTTTTGTGTGAGAGTGGAAATCCTCATGGACGCTGGTCGCATGGTGTCCACCACAAAACAGCAGTGTCAAAAAGTTCTATCTTCGATCTCTTTTTGTTTCATTACTTTCTCTAGTTAGTTTGCACCTTTGTTCCACTGATTTGGATTATTTCTTTACAATGTGAGCAGGCCGAAAAAATAATGACATAGCACTCGGTATACATACATATCATTCAAGAATAACTAAATCAAAAGCAGCTATCAAATGAGGAGTCTTCATTTCAATATAAAACATGCTGACACATCCTACGAATGAAACAGAATAACATTTCCTCAGAAGTTCTGTAAAATAGTGACACTGACAACTCGCCGATCGCGGAGAGTGCCAGGAATTACATCGTTGCCAAGCTTCATAATATTTATTTACAATAAGAGCAGGCCGAAAAAATAATGACATAGCACTCAGTATACATACATATTATTCAAGAATAACCAAATCAATAACAGCTATCAAATACAGTCTTCATTTCAATATAACACAGGCTGACATAAGTTCTGATTAATTCATAGGATGAAAGAGAATAATGTTTCCTCAGAAGTTCCGCAAAATAGTGACACTGGCAATTTAGGAAAATGCCAAATCAATGGACTTATGACGTCAAAAGAAGCGGCAATAACGCTGTGTTTGAATGTCTGACTGAATTTGAGGGTTTTAGAGCAGCGTTTTTTCGAATATTACACAATATCTTGTAGGAAAAACTATGCATATATAATATTTCATCACTAAATTTCAACTTTAAGCACAAATGAAGCAAATTTGTGAGTTTGTTATCTCGCCTAATGAGTCCTCAACAATGATTAATATTCATTCAATGATGGATGAAATATACTGTTTGTTTGATGAATTTATTATAATGTTTCAGGGTTGGTGAGCAGAAGATTCAGAAAAGTAGGAAAAATCAAGGCAAAAGGAAAAGGGAAGAATCCCAGGAGAGCTTGAAAGAATAGATTGTTCAATAAAATGTTGTTTTATTTCCCTATCGTCAAATCTTAGAACTCATTTCATTTTCTTCCAGGATTGCAAAAATTCATAGGAAAATAAATAATTCAATCTAAAGAAAGCAAATTAGAATTGACAAAAAATAGTACACTTCGTGTTACAGATTACTTTTCTTCAACTCTTTCAACTCAACACTTTTTTCTTATTATTGTGAGAACATCTAAAGTAATACAAGAGTAGAGTACAGACTAGATTTCATAAATACGACATTTATCTTATAATCTTGAACACCTATCGCCATCTAATGAACCAAGTATATTTTTGTGCTGCCCTATGGCCAGCTAGCGAATACTAGCCAAATTAAGGACTTCTCTAGATTTAAGGAAAGTTTTGTCTTTTTATTTCCCCATTTCTTATGAAGAAAACAATATCTAATCGAAAATTTGAAAAAACCATATTAGATATGAAAATTTCAAACAAAAATTGCTTTCAGGTAAAAAATTAAAATCCAAAGGTTTTATGCTACCGAAAATATTTCTGGAGAAATGTTTCGAAAGATCCATTTAAAAGACATCTGAAAATACATGGGATAAAAATCCTTAGGTATATGAAAGCAATTTTTTTTTTCATTCCTCTTCTAAAAATTTTTCCAAAAATATCAGATTTTTTTATATGAAATGGAGAAGTAGCCAAAAGTTTCCTAAAATCCATGTTCTCTCTATCAAAAATAACTTCTTCAGTATAATTAGTGTATTTCTCTAGATGACTGCAAAATAAAAGTTTTTTGTTGATAGAATTGAAGGGTTGAGTGGATGAAAAGGGTGACATTTTTCAAAAAAAAAAAATCTGCATGAATGATGGTTTTAAGTGATAATCTTCATTTACCTCCTACTTTCATGTACATATCCTGATTTGAAGCAAAGTTACTAATGGCCAAAAGAGGAATGTGATTATTGCAAATATTTACAAATGAAAGATCTTTTTATATTATTTTGCCACTTTCATTCACTTGACCCTTCAAATATATTCCTCAAAAACCATGGGATCTAGAATCATTGCTATAGTTTTCCTCTACACTTGTGATCTTCTAGAAAGCCTTTTTTACAATTTTTGGAAAACACCCTCTTGAAGATGTAAGGCAGTGAATAGATATGTTTTTTAAACTCAAGAAAAAAATTCAGATTCAATAAAATTACTATATGAATAAAAGCTAACACAAAGATAAATAGTAAATGTAGGTAGAGCTCGTCCAATATTGAAACGACCGTTTGGTAGGTAGAGAGGGGGAAAACACGATTTGGTGTGGCAGCTTATGCTATGGCGAATCTTCACCAAAGTCTTGGCATGCAGCGTTTGAAAAGTTAGGTTTGTTTGATTAATAAATAGGTAGTGCAGTTATTTATTCAACTTTGCAATAGTTTACTTGTTACCTTGCCAAAATGCCCTCTGGCAGATTTGTCGAAAAATATTTTTTCCATTCAGAAGTTATAGGAGTGTAAGTTCTCTAAGTCTCGTGTATCGCCTATACCAAATAATTTGGTATGCCTATGGAATTTCTATTAATAGCCACAGTTTGGGCATGCTCGAGAAGAATTGGTTGTTAGGTAGGGAAAGGGCAAAGTGGTCGTTTCAATATTGGAGGAGCTCTATAAGTTGATTTATTGAAGTATAAACAATATAAAAACATTTATTTGTGAAAGCTCCACCTTATTACAAAGTGAAGCTTCAAGATTTGTAGCTTGTTGAGGAATTAGTAATCACGTTTTGAAGGTGACTTTTATTTTTAACCGACGAAAAGAAGGAGAAAAAAAAAGTGTTCAACATTGGGAGATGGATTTTTCAAAAGAGAACAGATATTGTCTTAAGACATCTACTATTTTGGAACTAGAATATTTCTGTCGGCTCTGTTTATATTATGACAGTAGCTGACCCGACAGACGTCCTATCCAAATTTATAAATTCCCTAAATTTTTTCCTGAAAACTCTCGTCCGCGTAGAATTTATTTTTTCATGTTTTTTTTTTTTGTTCCATCTAGGTTATGCCTTTGACTCTGCCCCCTTTTCGTTTTTGCGTTATCCTATTACCGAGTTATCCTGTTATTCCCATTACCCTGTTTTTTCGTTAAACAAATTAGTCAAATCAGTTCTCAAGTTATGAGATTACCAACACAAACAGAGGCATTCATTTTTATCATATATTGTATATTCCTGAAAACTTTTACAGGACAAAGAAATTTCCAATAACTTTTCTAAAAATCCTTTCTTTCCCTAAAAACCTCATTCGGAGTATTACGAACATTAAAAAAAAACCATTAGCCAAATCGGTCCAGCCATTGTTTTTATTAATAAAAAAAAAATTGTTAACCTGACCGCGATTGGTTCCTGCTTGGTAGGCAACAGTGTAACAGCCGAGCTCATCCCTATTTGGTAATAAATGACTCGATAATCATTTTCTTCGCCAAATTTCTTATATAGACGAATTTTCCAATTTCCAGGCAACTTTTCTAAATACTTTCCCGTATCAACCATCTTCGGGCTATTACGAACATTTGAAAAAAAATAGTCAAATCGGTTATTTTTTTTTTGTTATATAGATAATAAAATGGAGTTGATGATGAGCCATTTAGACCTCAAAAATGTTAAAAATAAATTTGCAATTGGGTTTTATCTTTTTTTTGTTGTTGTTTCTAACAAGTGTTTCGGTATTCCTGGTGTATACTTCAGAATCAGATCCGTTTATTTTCCCCAGTTTTGATTTTTGATATTTCTAGTGATCTTATTGAATTTTTGTTTGATCACTTTCAGTGGCCTTTGGTTTTATTCAAATTCTCAATACTGACTAGTAGTACTTCAACTGAGTTCTGATCAATTGTTTTCCGTTGCATTATATATCAAAGTTACAAGATCCAGACATACAATCCTAAAATTTCAACATGAAACATGTAGAATTACTTCAAACTCAATTCTCCAAAATTCAAATCTCGGATCTATTCTATTGGATTTGATCTATTCAACAGCTTTGTGGTGATGAAATTTTTCCTATAATTAGGAATGAGGTTTTAATAATTCAGAACAAGTTTTCCAATACAGGGTTGAGGATTTTAAGCTAGGGTTCGTTTAAAATTAGTCATGTGCCAAGTTAACCCCAAGTTAGTTTTTAATTCTCTATTGAAAAACTGTCTTCAACAGATTAACTTTTTGTGAGATAAAAACTTTAAATTATCGTCGATTTCGGAGATTGATATATTTCGAATAAATAACACCAGTTTATCCACCACAGGTTAATCGCAATTTAAGCAAACTGTAGCTTTCATAATCTGCTATAGATTGATATAAAAGAAGCACTAGCTTTCCTAGGAAAACACTAACTTCAAGGAGCTCTGCACACTGTATGTTCCAGCTTGGAGGCACATATTTTCAACATTTCAGTGTAGAATTTTTAGGTATGGAACTTATTGTTACTAACCTATGAATTATCCACTCATTCATCACACAGTAAATTCAGATTCCACTCGTCCTGAGTTACCTATCCTATACTGTATTTGCATTGTAGATAACCTTAAGTTTACAATGTCTAGTTAGATATAAACTTGATCAAGTGACTGCTTTCTCATTCACATTCGCACCAGTCAGAACTGTCAACGTAGCATGTCTCAAAATTCATGGAATTGTGCACACCAAGTTAAGCAACCGAAATGAATTCCACATTAATAGAACTAATTCGAGGCGATGCATGAATAACTTATTTTTCAAAGGTTTGAATGAATTCAATGAACTCTCCATACACTTGAAAGAGTACAATACTGTTGTAAGTTTTAAGAAAAGTCTATTGGCTTTTTTTAGAAGAACATTTGTGATGTATTACTATTTTAATATTTTATTACTCTTATTATTAGATTATCTGTATCTACACAAAAAGCTGGAAAATTAGTTTTTTTGTTCAAATATTATAATAATGACATTGATATCGATACAGCAGAGTGACATATGATTTATCTAGATACTGTTAGACCTTAATTTTTAAGTTTGATAATCCGAAGTTAGAAATAAAGACACTTGATTAAATTTTTGAAAAAATAATTGATTTAAATTGTGATTTAAATCATGTTTAAATAAAAATGATTAAAACATGCCAACCCTGGTAAATACAAATGTAGACTAGGCAAAATGCACGAATACGATGTTGGCCAGTAAGTACAATTGATAAATACATGTAACCATATGACTACTTTCCCATTCAACTTTTTTCACAACTATCAAAATTCAAAGTCTCTAAGGGTATGGATTCAACCTCGGCAATTTTTTTCAAGGATGCATCCATTAATTTTTTATGCACTTCTTCTATAGTTCCTGCTGCATTTATTTTCATCCAACTGCCCTCCCTCTCGCAAATCTTATCAAACATGTTCGCTACATCATTTTGAAACGCTAAGTTTTCATAACGTTCATCACCAAATCCTGGTCGTGCCAACATTTCTTCTTGGGTAAGGGTTAATAAAAATACCAAATCAGGTTTCGGAAGGCCATTTTCAGGATGCTGACACCAGTTTAAATCCATATCTGAAATACATAATTTAATTACTTTATATTTTTATATTGGGAACATTTTTATTCTTATGGTAACTTCGTTTCTTGAAAGGGTATTCAAATAATTAGGTTCAGACCAACCGAAACTAGTGTTGATAATGATTTTTTTTCAGATTAGATTAGATCTATGCACAGGCCAAGCCTTCTGTAGACTTATTTATTTGTTTACTATGTAGTGTGTTCATATATTGAGTATATGTTTGTAAACTTTTGCTGATGTATAGCTGAATCTAAAAAAACCTTGCGATTTGTTCTGTAGTTATGGGTAGTGATTTTGCAATAACAATATATCCTGTCCGTGAGTATGATGGGGCTCACAAAGGTATTTATATTTGACTCACTTTTTTTCACCGATGAGAATATAATTCCAGAGTAGGAATACCTATCGACCACCAGGGTTACACCTTCATACAGCAAGTTTTTCATTTTCTCGACGTTTTCCCAACGATTCGCCGAGAACAACAAATGTATTGCGTGATCGTTCAGCTTGCATTGTTTATTTCGCAAATATTCATCGATTAGTCTACCGGTCAACGTAGTTCTGTCAGGGAAATTAAGTAATTTGGATTGTATATTCATTTCTTTCAGCGACTGAACTAGTTTTTTACATTGTGTAGATTTTCCTGACCTATCGACCCCTTCGATGATGATCAAGGCCCCCCTTTGCCTAGAGCCCATTCTTTATATATTAGAGATAATAAATTTTAACGTAAAACTTAAATACGAAATAAACAGTTCGGAATTCGAAAACATAACCGTATACTTAGATTCTTCTTCTTATAGTTTTTTTTTTTTGAGCTCGGTTCACAGAACTTAAACATAGACTCTCGGTCCTTCTTATTCCACAACTTTCAAACTTTGGTCCAACACCTATATTTGTATTAGTTATGTTATTAGTTCTCTCTCTGATTCCATTGTTTGTCCTTCTGCTTCCACACGGAGAAATCCGTGCCCATCCGGCCGGTATCGTGGCGATGCAGCTTTGACTTGCATCCGATATTTATTTTTGCATAGCAGCACTGTTAATTTGAAAGCAACAGCGATTCGTCGAAGGACATCCTCAGTTCAGCTACGAAAATTATAATTTAAATTCCCACTATTTGAATTGAAAATATCTGCCCTTGCTGAGAATCGAACCCAGGACCTTTCGCTCCTGAGTCCTGAGTCGGACGCTAAACCACTGCTATTTGGATTAGTTCGTTGGAAGTCCGTTTCCTCTTCCAGTAGTTTTTTTTTGTTTGATTACACTAAGCAACCTATAAGTTTCAACCTGACAATAGGGAACACGCATGATTGTATTATATTTTTCCTTTGCATCAGTTCGTTCCTCAAAAATCACGTTTTGTGAAAATTATTTCCCAAATCCCAAAATTTAAAGGTGCTCTTCAGTTCAAACTCGATTCATTTGAACTTCACATTGTGGTTGTTTCAGGAATATTGATAAACAATACTATTTTTCACAACCCAAACATAAATTCAACTCCACTTTTGATGTGACGTTTCAGTAACAATTGAAAATAATATGATGATAAACATATCAGTACAACATATACATATAAACGAAGCCAGATGAAATTATAGTTGACAGTTCGTAGCTAATAGCGGTGAAAAATTGAACTGTGGGAAGTAACGTCAAAGATTATTGTACTCTACTCTTTGGTAACGTTGCATTCGTTCATCAGCGGCGGTAGGAGTACGTCTGTGAATGCGATGAAACAATTGGCGTTTTCAATTTCAAATTATTACAAACATTAAACATTTTTTCAATTCCGAAGTTTGTTGCTGAGCTTTCTAGATGGTAATTTTTATGTATAATCAAAACATTCTGGAAGATAGGCACATGCGTGTTCCCTATTATAGACTGTCGTGCCATATCAGTATGGGATCCAATAATTTTATTAGCAACTTATTGAAAATCCGTGCACCATCTATGGCAACACAAACTCAGTACGCATATACGTTCTATTTGAGATTGATCACGCATGCTCTCTCGTTCGGTGTTTCCTGAATTGAAGGTAAAGAAAATATTGGTAATATTGGCGATACAAACATTCTCACCCGCGCCTCTAGCTGTGAATTTGAAAGCTGCCTACAAATTATCTATCAAACGCCGAGGAAAGATTCATTGAATGGATGTTTCTAGAGAAGAGGAAACAAAGATTAGTTTTTAATAATCAATATTTGAATTGATCAATTTCGAAGCTGTTAGTGCAAAGCTCTTTCGGTCTAATAAAACTTCTTACTATTATTTTATATTATTACAAAACGTCAAATATAAATATATCGAATGTCATACCAAGAGCCTCCCGTCTAGATTTTTTCCATATTTCACATGAAAGTATTACCCTACTAAGAGTAAATTCATCACAACCTCCATTGTTTTTTATTACTCCACTAGTCAGTATCTCAGAGCAATAAAAGATATAAGAGATGCTTTTTCTGTCCTTTTCTTGAATGCAGCATACCTGGCTTTATTTATTTACATCGTACCCAGAATACAATTTTCTGAGAAACGACAGATATTTTTGAATGTGGAAATTTAATGAAAACAAATCAATTTTGTTTCTTCTTGGAATTTCCATTCCTACTTTTTTATCCTGAGTTATCGTGATATGTCTTGTAATAGGCGAGATCACTAATTTCTGGAAAATATACCACTGTCCAGAACGATAAGAAATGTGGTAAGATTTTTTCAATTTTTTTTTCGAAGTAATTTTTTTTTTTTATTGGTGCCCCTTTTTACCCATTTAAAGCACGCCTCAGCGTGTTTAAATCGAACTTTAAAAAACGCGCGTTTTTTAAAGGTAACCATGACAACATCAACAAATCGAGAAACGTGAAGTCTAAATGACAAATTTTTGATTATTGATCTGACAGGAGTACCTTGTAACGTCAAAATATTACTCACAATTCGTTCATTTATATGTGCTCCTCCATCCATTTGATGAACTTTTCATATTCTTTTTTATATATATCACTGGATTTTCGCGGTATTAACCGCGATTCTGCCTCACTATTCAAAAAATCGATAGTAGAATAATTCATTTTTGAGCTCTGGTGACAACAAATATTGATCTTTTGTAACAAATTGCAAAGGAATGTTTCTCATTTCCATGACAACGAAAGGTATACTGATGTCACATCACGAATTCAACCTTCTTGCATTATTAGTTCTTATTTCTATTATTTGTAGTAATAATACCAGTATATATGATTTCAAAGTGCACCAATAAAAAAAAATAACGTAAAGTATTCGTGGATAACTGGTCTTAAAAACACTTGCTCTATTTCGAGCACTCCGGCTGCGCCGTCGTGCTCGAAAAATCGCGCGTGTTTTAAAGCCCTTTTTATCCACTTATACTTTAATATACTATTTTAATCTCTAAGAAATATTCCTGTTTGAACACTGCGGAAACCACGCCAGGATGTGACGTAACAAGTTCAGAACTATCGCGGATCGCTGAGAATTTCAGAGTTGTCAAGCGTTATTCATAATATTCCTTTACAATGTATGCAAGCCGAAAAAATAATGATATATATCACTCGGTATACATACATATTATTCAAGAATAACTAAATCAAGAACAGCTATCAAATGAGTCTTCATTTCAATATAACATATGCTGACGCAAGTAATGTTTTATCCATAGGATGAAACAGAATAACATTTCCTCAGAAGTTCCGCAAAATAGTGACACTGGCAACTAGCCGATCGCCAAGAGTGCAGGTAATCACAGGGTTGCCGAAAGTAGGAGATTTAAGCCGGTTCTGGATCTCCCCACCACTTATGACCTTGACCCCCCCAACGCACGCCCCTGACCTTGAGAAGGGTGTTTGGCTGCGTGTGTAAGTGTATCGTTTAACCTTGAAGTGACCTTGAGATGTGGCGGTGTATAACGCACGCCCCTGACCTTGAGAAGGGGGTTCAGCTATGTGTGTAAGTGTATCGTTAACCTTGAAGTGACCTTGAGAGGACATTGCATATAATTCAAGGTGAGGCTGTCTCATATGGAGTCTGACATTGAAGGGTAACTCAGGGTCGAGTGGATGGATAACATTGGGAGGGCAGAAGGCACATAGTCGTACGTGATCGTGTGTAACGTTGTCTGTCCTTCACCTTGAGACATCCTTGAGCATTGGTGGAGAGTGCATATCGTTCTAGACACACTTCACCTTGGGATGACCTTGAGCATTGGGAGAGAGTGCATATCGCTCTAGACTCCCTTCACCTTGAGACGACCTTGAGCATATCGTTTATCCCACATTCGATCTTGTATGACATTGAGTTGAGATCTGTGAACGGGTAAACATTTTCAAGGTGACCTTCACACGAATCCACTCTGACGTTGTTTCAGTATGGAGTGAATCGCATCATGCACCCCAAGGTCGAGTGGGTGGAACTAAACGGAGTGTGACCTTCATTGTGCCCACTCCGCTACATAAAAGAGATGTGGGTGCATGTCCTGTATTAGTTTCTCCTCGACTATCGAGAGCAAGTTTAAAAGATGTATTCTTGTAATTGTGGTAAATCGTTTACTCGTAGTGATAATCTGCGTCGCCATCAACGCGAGAGTTGTCGGGAGGTCCTTCTTCAACAAAGCGTGTGAAATTGGATAATGACGATGATGACTCTTCGTCACTTGCGCCATTGTATACATGTCAATGTTGTAATGTGACATTACCATATGGTCAAATCAATTCGCACAATAGAACATTAGCACACAGGACGAATTCATGTGTGCATTTGTAATAGCGTACACATGATCAAAAATGCTTTAAAGTGTCGCATTGCAAGCTATAGAGTGGCTAGCGATAATGTGTATACTGAGTATGGACCATTTTTCAATGAGATCAAGCACAGAGTCATTGGACTATTGGAAAAAATCATTGAATTACACAACTCAATCAAGGTGAACATGGAAGTGTTTGGCAGTTATGTCATCCAAACCCAGGAATTGACAGACATCAAATCATTCAACTCACCGAACCGAATTGTCGATCGATCCAGCGATTTGAATGGATTATTGGATACCTTTCGCGATATCATTATCGCTCAAACTACGGAATTTGAGGAGCGTGATTCAGGTTAGTTGTAACATACAAAATTGTACCGAAAAGTCCTTCATAATATTTATTTGTTCTAGGATGGAGTTGCGAAAAGTTTTGTTCCTTGAGGTGAATATTAATAAATATAGCCCTCTTGGTGGATCATCATACATAAAGCTGCCGGAATTCATCGAGAATAGAAAAGGTGTGATCAACGTGAAGAATGAAGATCAGCACTGCTTCGCCTGGGCTGTGACATCCGCATTATTTCCTGCTGATCGTTACGTGTCGGAGATGTCCTCATACCCACACTATGATAGCGTCCTGAATCTGACAGGTATGAATTTTCCAGTTAAATTGCGGGATATAATAACGTTTGAGTATTTGAATGATATTTCAGTAAACGTTTATGGTTTAGAGTCTAAAATAGAAAACAAAAAAGTTCAATATGAGATTGTGGGTCCATTACGCTACTCTCAAAGGAAACTCCAAAGACATGTCAATTTGTTGCTTATCACTGATGAGAAAGGAAATAGTCATTATTGTTGGATTAAAGATCTTTCAAGATTGGTGTCAAGTCAAATTTCAGCTCATGAACACAAAAAATATTTCTGTGATGGGTGTTTATTATATTTTCTAATGAGCGATTACTTTTCCATCACCAGATGCATGATTGTAATCATGTGTCTACAACAATACCGCGAACTGATTTTAGGATCAATAAATTTGGAAAGATGGTGGCCGGTAACACTTTGATGTTTGAAAATTTCGAAAGACAAATGAAGGTGCCATTTGTTGTGTATGCAGATTTCGAATCTGTACTAAAGCCTATTCTGACGACTGAACCGAATCCCGAACTCCCATACACGAATAGAACCTTTCAACACGAAGCTTACTCATTTGCTTATCTGATAAAATGTTCCTTTAATGATAAATTAACAAAATTTGTTTCGTATAGAGGTGGTGATGCGGCAAAGGTTTTCACAATGCGAATAGAAGAAGATTTAAGAAATTTATATAATAATCATTTGAGGTATGTGAAACCGATGCATAAACAAACACCTGAAGAGGAAAAGAAAGATATCCAGCCGCACACTCTGCCTGTAATTTGAATTTCAAAATTCCGAATTTCATTCCCATTGTATGCCATAATATGAGTGGTTATGATTGCCATATGTTCATTAAAGAATTATATGAAGAAAAGGATAGGGTTGATGTTATTCCCCAAACTAAGGAAAAATACATATCATTCACAAAACATGTCTATACACATAGCTATCAAAGTAAAGAGGGTAAAATGAAGAAAAATTATTTGAAAATGAGATTTATAGATAGTTTTAAGTTCATGTCGAATTCGTTGGAAAAGTTGGGTGCAAATTTGAGTGATAAACAATGTGTAGAGATGTTGAAGTGTTTTCCTGAAAGGAACAAATTCGATTTGATGAGACAAAAAGGTGTTTTCCCATATAGTTTCGTGGATGACATTGCCAAGTTGAATGTTTCAAGTCTACCAACGAAAAATCAATTCTATGACAATTTGAATGAGGAACATGTATCTGATAAAGATTATATGAGAGCTAAACGTGTTTGGGATCTGTTCGAGTGTAAGAGCCTGGGAGAATATTCGGATTTATATTTAAAGTCTGATGTATTACTGTTGTGTGATGTATTCGAGAATTTCAGAAGGATATGCTTAGATACATATAAGTTGGATCCAGCTCAGTATTATACCGCACCGGGATTATCTTGGGATGCGATGTTGAAATTCACAGACGTGGAACTTGAACTTTTAACCGACATTGATATGATTCATTTTTTCAAAAAAGGCATACGTGGGGGGATTAGTCAATGCAGTGAAAGGAAGCATATAGCGAATAATAAGTTTCTACCTAATTTCGATCCAGATGAATCGTCATCATTCATTTCATATTTGGATGCAACAAATCTATATGGTCATAGCATGTCACAACCTTTACCTACCGGTGAATTTTCATGGTTAACTCGTGAAGAAATCACCAACTTGGACATAATGGATGTGGCAGACAATAATTCATATGGTATGTTTTGGGTTGAATACATTATCCAAGAATTGACGATAATTTTTACCGGTGAATTTTCATGGTTAACTCGTGAAGAAATCACCAACTTGGACATAATGGAATGCATACTCATAGAATATTGAGATTTAAGCAGTCATGTTGGATGAAGTCTTACATCGATCTCAATACCCAAATGCGCAATAGGTCCAACAATAAATCTGAAAAGACTTTATAAACTAATGAACAATGCAGTTTATGGCAAAACAATGGAAAATGTAGACAATAGAATTGATGTAAGACTTGTCACACATTGGCAAAGTGTTCATAGAACTATGGGAGCGAGTGCACTTATTGCTCGACCAAACTTCAAAAGTAGCACAATTTCTTCCGAAAACTTTGTTGCAATTCAAATGGGTAAAGTGAAAGTGCATTACGATAAACCACTGTATTTGGGCTTCTGTATTTTGGAATTATCCAAGACAGTTATGTATGATTTTTACTATGAATGTATTAAGAGAGAGTTTGGTCAGAATGCTTCTCTTCTGTATACCGACACAGACTCACTCATTTTAAAAGTAAATACAGACAACTTTTATGATTTTATAAAAAGTAATATAGACAAATTTGATACATCTAACTATGGGGAACAAAATGAATTAAATATACCTGTAACGCCATCTGTGTTAGGTAATTTCAAAGATGAATTTCCCGATGATCCTATAATTAGTTTCTATGGTACTGGTGCTAAAGCGTACTATGTACAATCGCTTGCAACCGAAGTTAAGAGGGCTAAAGGTGTGAAAAGATCAGTGATAAAGAACCAATTGACTCCTGACGATTACAAAAAAATTGTTGAAAATGGCGGTAAAATTTTTAGGAAGATGAATTCGTTCAGAAGCATTTCACATGATATGTATACTGAATTGAGAAATAAAGTGGCGCTCTCATTTGATGACGATAAGCGATTCATCATTCCTAACACAACACAGACACTACCTTGGGACATAAAGATATAGAGTTCTATCAATGTGATCCCAACGAAAATATTCGATTGTGTAAGAATATGATTGATACACTTGCCCAAGAATACAATACAAATCCCGAGAGTAGATTGGACCTTCTAATCACATTATTAAATGCAGAAATGAACTAATAATTCACAACATTCAAACGTTATATATATCATAGCTAAATTGGAAAATTCATTCTTATTCGTCATATATATGGAAACCCTGATTCGATTGATCAGTATAGGTTTGTCATTATATGTGGAAGGATGAGCAATGTCATAGACAAATTCGGTCGCAAACGAAAATGTAATAATGCACCAGTCTCACGTAGGCCTGCAGGCATTAACTTCAAGCTCACATCGGATGGGCAGTATGACATGCAAGGAAAAGATTGAAGAATATTGGGCAACCAATGGAAGACCAAGACTGTGTAACTCGTTCATTTGTCAAAGAATTGTTTAAAGATATATCTGAGGATGTGTTGAAAGTGCTTCAAAGACAAATCATTCAAGTGCAGACAACACTCGAAGGAAAATATGACAATATATGTAAAAGGATTGATGAACTTGAGCAGAAGAAGAAAGTACATGTACCGCTCACTTGGAGACCTTCACGATATGAATATATTGAATATATGTAAAATAGATTATGTAAAAAAACATGTTTGTATCTATTTTTAAATATAATTTATGAATATGAATGATGTATATTTATTCTTAGTTCAGAAATGGTACACATCTTTACCTAAATAAATAACTTGTGATATACATTGCAAAATGTATTGTACCTACAGTACTCATCAACAAGTGACATACTGAATGCTTTGTCAGTAGTGAAGAAACCATTGAAATGCCTTCAGTTAAATAGAAATGCAACTATAGGAGTGGGGATAAGCGTCCTCTACGCGCTGAGGTGAGAACGTCAGCGCCCTCGGCAACAAACAACTTTCTAAGTGGGAGGGCTAACTCCCCACTGCATAAATACCACAGTCCATTCCTCCAGAATTATGTGTATTATGGCTTGCAGACACATACTATTGCGAGGTTGGAGCAATGGTCCAATACTCCATTCATTTTTTGATGTATTTGATATCAATATTTGAATATTCGTATATACACTATGTATAGTATATCCAAGAGTTATGTGTGAGTTAATAATAACATTATAAATTGCAAACATTCATTTCGAATAACTAAATGAAATATAGAAATTTGTTTTATATTTAAAAATTCAATAGTTGGCAAATAATATGATCTGCCATGGATTGATAGTCCTCACTTTCATACTCAATTGTGATGTTTATAATTTGTCACAGCGAACGCAGACTACAATAAACCCACACAAGCAATCAACCCCAGGTGAGCTGGCCAAATGCCCCGTTAGCAAGGAGTAAAACTGTCAATAAATGTACAACAAATGAATTCCCAATAATTCTCCAATAAAACTGTCAATTTTGCTAGATTGGCTATTTCTACGTGATTAATGTGATTAAAATAATTGGAGCACGACCAAAAAATTTGCCCCGATTTGGAACTTAATAAATATCCCATTTCTCTGACACCCACCCACCCTTCCGCAGGGATATGGGATATTTAGTAAATTCCAACTCAGGGGAGTCCTAAGCGTTTACACGCTCGACCACGGAACTCCTGACATTATAAAATTTTTATTCGGCCCATAAAGTACAATTTTGGTATAGTTAGGCAACTGGTTTGTCACTTCTGCAAAAGTGAATCAGGGGAGTCCTAAGCGTTTACACGCTCGACCACGGAACTCCTGACATTATATAAGTGTTCTAGAAAATATTTTGTAATGTTTGTAACTTCCGCCATTGTGTAAATTGTCCTTGGAAAGAAGAACTTCCGCCATGTTTTTCGGACACTATATACATGTATAATCCATATGCTACATAATCTAATATAATATGAGCTAAAGTGTCCGAAATTAGCTTTTCAACGTTCTATGCTTGTGTTTAGTTAATAATGCTTCATTCACATTACAACGGAAGAATTATATGTTTTATAATGCTGATAAATCTTTGATTATGTACATTGGTATAGTGAACACTTTTTAATGAAACATGATAACGTATATGAGTTTATTAGCAATGATACATATAAAATACTATAAATTAATTTGTGGTTCTATTATAGTATTGTGACTAAGTACTTGTGAACGACGAAATCGGTGAGATGGGAGAAGTAGTGAAACAATTAGGCGGTAATGATGAAGCAATTAATAATGTTTTTTTTATTTGTGATGAAATGGATAAAGTGGCTACATATCATTATGTGATTGATGTGCACGTGATATTGCTGCAGCTGGGGCAATATCAATATTTCATTACAATTTTTTTAATTCCATTATATCATAATGATCATCCGTCTATCATTCCAAGCATTATTCAATCGCAAAATCTTTGACTTTTATATTTTTGTCTATGTGTAACTTCCAATATTTGATCAATTATGTTTGCAGATTCACGTATTCTCCTCTGGAATCTCATTCGATCAATTGCTACATATTCCCAATACACATTTCTTGCATGTCTGTGAGCAAAATTCCATGCTACTATATAGTGAATGGTGTTCATATTTTCATTAAAAGTCACCCTCTTCATATTGTTCACTGTGTTGATCATTCAGCTCACAAAGTACGAATGGGAATATTACAACTATATCAACAAGAGACATCTCCACTGATGACCTTGGTTTTGAGTCAGCTACACATGTAACTTTCAAATCATAAGAATCAGATGGAGGCGACGACGCAGAAGAGTCCGATTTACTAGGCATGCGCGAATGAGAGAGGGAGATGAATTTATATATATAAAGTGCAGAGTTTCTACATCAACATCAATTGTTTTCTTCACTCCTTAACTCAAGTTTTGTGTGCAAAAATCAGTTGTTTTCGTCACTACAAGTTCCATTTACGAATTAATTGTCATGAATTCCGATGACAGCAGCATTTTGGCTAAATTACTTGCTGATTGTGGTGATGGAGCAGTATCGAAAGACGTAGACTTGGACTTCAATATGGACCAATATATTTTGATGGATGCAACGGAGGTGCCTCGAAGTCAATTAGCAGATATTTCAGCAGATATATCATTTTCCCAATTATTGCCGCCCATCTCTCCACCTGTGATCCACATTCTAGAAGATGTTCAAGTTGTCGGACCAACCAAGCGGAAGAGGAGAGCTCCCATTGATCTTCCCACAACATCGAAGTCTTCTCTGAACGACTCAGTGGCGTGCACATCATCCAAGGCCAAAGGAAAATCCAAAAAAAGTGCGTCATCGAAAACCAAAGATTCCCTAGCTTCGTTGACGTCATTGCAAATGTACGGTCAAAAGAAAAGAAAGCGAAGCGTGACTTGATCAATGGTAATGATGCCATCACCAAATTGGAGCAAGAGGATAAGGATCTGGATGGAGAGTTGGAAGCGGCGCAAAAATTGGATGAGACTATTGCTACAATGGAGGCAGAAATAGTGAAGTTGCGCAATCAATCTGATGCCATCAAGCTCAAAGAACAGGCAGATCGTCACACTAATAGCAGTCTTCGAAGGAAGCTTGAAATGGATGTGCGGAAAGCCAGTCATTTATATGATGAAATGACAACCATTTACAACGACTGGCGCAAAGAACTGGACAAACATTTGGGAAGTGATACTGATTAGACTGCTCATTTGTTTCATTGATGTATGTGTATATGTATTTTTTATATGATAAAGTCGAGAGGAAGTGGTGTTGGAATGCACCCACTTCATAATTTTTTTGTTCAATGTGATAATAAAACATAGTTTACTATATACTTTTTTTATTTCAATCAAATAGAAATATTGAATGCTAAACAATTGCATTTTATCAATCCAAGAATTTTTTCATTTGGAAAACCAAGCCATTTTATATAAACTTCATTTTCTTTTCTCTTCAATATCTTTTCGATGAGGTATACATCAGGATTTCTTGTTTTCTGTAATTCTGGCTCATAAAAGGAACCTTGAATGGGATTCTTCTCCATATCTTCAAGAATGTAAGTCGGAGGATATGTACTGTTGACTTTACAATTTTAAATAATTCCGTGGTGAAATTGGGTTCATAACCCTTGTCAAAGTGTTGCTTAAATTTGGAAATTCTCATTATATCATTCACTCGATATTTTGGCTTGATTTTTAATTTTTTTTCTCTTATACTTCTTGGTAATTATTTTGAGCTTTGTAGTGGCTGTCACATCAATCGGTCTCATACCTATTGTACGATGTACTTTATTGTTATATTTCTTCGTTATAATTGGAAGGATATCTAACCATTTGTGATTTCCGTTTACTGAAAACTCTTTGTAGATCCAGGTTTTATCGTTCGAATTGCTCTCTGCTATGGCTGCCTTCATAGTGCTAAATGTCGAATAATGTTTGATTTTTTTTCGCTCCATCAATGATGAAAAATGTCTATTGTAAAATTCTTTCCCGTGATCGCTTTGTATGTGTTTTGGAGAATACGTGGCGTCTTTTAATATCATTTTCATAGCATTAGTTACTGCTATCCCAGTCTTTGCCTTGACTGGCTTTGTCCATAGATATTTGGAATAACAATCGATAACCACCAAAATATAACGATTAGCTTTATTAATTTTGGCATAAGGTTGAAATTCAGCGAGATCAATTTGCCATAAATCTCCTAGTCCTTTAACGACGGTAGATCTTCTCTGGAAGTTACGACGAGCCGGCTTGTGTAACTCATCAACAACTTGTCGTTTGACATTACTAGCCATACTGATGCTTCACAATAGCTGCATCAATCAATATATAATGCCTTCTTCGCGGAGCTCTTCTATTATCGATATTATCTCATTATCATGACCTGTTGTCCAGACGCTTTCGATCCCAAAGAGCAATCGTAAACGATCCACTAATTCTTTAGGCTTATTCAATATACATAGTTTTGTGTTTTGATGTAAACACTTTCTGCAATTTCATTCGTTTCATCCCTTTGCCACTACTTATATCATTGACTGATTTCAATAGCGGTTTTATGATCCTTGATATTTCTTAGATTTTCTATATTTTATTCCATTTTGCACCTGATTCTTCTTGTACAATGCTTTGTTAGATCCAGTATTTCAACATAAGTGTGTTGTATTCTTCCTTCATCTACAGCAGGATGTTCCTTGAGGAATAGTCAAGTTATATATATCTCGAACTGCCAGGAAATTGACGTACTTGTATTGTCCCCATCCCAAAAGGAAATGTTGCCACCACCAAAGCGTACTTCTAGATTTCCCATGATTAATTTTTTTTGTTGAATGTTCTACTCTTATACCATAATTTGTATCATATGCATTGTGTCCACTCAAAAGATTTTTCACGTGTTCCCCCAATTTTTTAATATTGTCAACACTGGACGATTCCATATTTGTTGAACCCATTGACGATGAAGAGGGTGTTTCGAATAATGTAGTTGCTGCCATTCTTCCATCTTTGATAGTTTCATTCTCAATGTCTGACAATGATACATCACTACTGAAAGAATGTTGTTTTCCAATTGGAGTGCTCATTGGGATGGAGCGGTTTATGAAAGATGTAGGTGGTTTCACAGTAGCTGCAGAAGAAAGTACATTGAGTGGTTTTGTTATAGGATCATACAATTTTTCAAGTGCCATCTTGTCCTCCATATTTCCACTTTGATAGACAAGAATTTTGTCGTACAGCCTCCGTCGCTTCAACTAGTTTACGTTTCGTAACCATTTCAGCTTCTGCAATTCATCTCTCGAAATGTTCATTATTTCCAATTCTTGACACACCACCACTTATATTGAAGTGATCTCACTGAAGTTCAATGAACGTTTGAGTATTTTAAATTGACATATCAAGGATATATGAAGTTGTCGAATCCTTTTCGATATCGTCTATCCTAGTAACTTTCTATCTTTATCGATGACTAGGAATCCATATTCATCGTTCCAACATTTCGTACAATCATTTGAAATTCTTTGAATGTTACATCAGGTGAGACGTGATCGGAAAAATGTGATGTAAATTTCGTTTCATCTTGCTTGAATATGATGATGAAGTTGTTCTTATCACGAACCAACTCGTTTGGGAACTCGTGAATAGGTCTGTGCAAGATAGAAGCAATCAACATCTTTGTGGCGCCCCATACAGCAATATGATTGGATCATATCCTGCTTTTCACAAATCACATCATCAAAATGAAAACTGAATTTGGTTTGGCATCAGAGGGTTGCACAATGTCTGCATTATTACTGAATGTGAAAAGCCCAATCCTTTATTGGCGCTAACAATTGTGCAAGTATTCATATTTCAGTTGATTCAATGACTTTGAATAGAGATAAACATTTGGAAATCGCAATCGTTGTGGATGTGTCAGTAGAGATATCATGGCATTTGTCTTTCCACAATTTGACGGACCGATGATTAGCGAGCGAACAGATGATGGAAGTAGTGGGCCATGTCTCAATGAGTTCGTCCCATTTAATCCAGTCCCGATTTTCGCATCCAAATTATCTACTGCAAACTCTTCTTTTGCTTGACAATGCGCATTGTTTGACGGTTCGACACTTATTAAAGCAAGATGTGTGAGATATGTTTCATTTAAATGTCTACCACCACACGGAGCAGACGTAAAAACAACAGATCGAATAATAAAAAAAAAGGTCGAGGATTTGTAAATTCTTTAATAAATAAATTGCCGTTTGAATTGCATTTACCTGGAGGATATCAATATTGTGGACCCGGAACTAAATTACAAAAACGATTGGCACGCAACGATCCAGGCATCAATAAATTAGATAGGGCCTGTAAAACACGACATTCAATACTCGGAGAATCTCGACGATATTGAAGCTAGACATAAAGCAGATAAACAACTGAATACAGTGCTTGGGATAGGGTCAAATCGAAGGACGCAAGCATTCGTGAGAGAGCAGCCGCTCTACTCGTCACCAACATAATGAAGGCAAAAAGGCGTTTCGGTATGGGTTGTAATGTAGACAATGTCAAGCGAAGGAGAAAAAATAAATCGAAGAAAAATGGACGAAATAAAATCAGAAAAGTAGCATTCGGAGCAGGAATTGTACGAAAAGTTCGGGATGAATTACATAAAGCTGGAGGTAATCAATTCGTGACAAACAACAGAAAGATGGCCACAACAATGGCATTGAAAGCAGCACGTAAATATTTGAAGGCAGCAGGCGGAAAGAAAAAAATTCGCACACCTCGCATAATACCTATTCCGAAAGTTGGTGGAATTTTACCATTGATACCAATTTTTGCCGGATTGTCTGCATTGGGTAGTTTGGCCGGTGCTGCTGCAGGTATAAGCAGAGCTATAAATTCAGCAAGTGCGAGCAGGAATGATCTGAAAGAGGTAAAACATCATAACAGAAAGATGGAGGCGATAGCTTTAGGAAAAAAGGGTAGTGGTATATTCTTGAAACCATATCGCAAAGGTCTTGGTATCTACCTCAAACCATATCATCAAAAAACTAATTGATGCCCTACCTCTTAAACCTCTCACAGATATAGATCTTACAATTATGCCAAACAATTGAAAATTCACATTTTCGTGGGTGTTCATGCGGATAATTTGCCAGCCTAGGACCATGTAATCATGAAACAGCCATCATCAATTTGGATGGATTCAGCGGTCGAGGAACACATTGGGTGGCATACAGGAAAATTGGAAGAGTTGCAACATATTTCGACAGTTTTGGAGATTTACCCCCACCAGTGGAGTTGGTCCATTACTTCCGGAAAGGTACACATGCAGTCGAAAAAATTATGTATAACTATGAACGTGAGCAGAAATACAATACAGTTGTGTGTGGACACTTATGCTTGAAGTTTCTCTCTTCCAATCACCAGAAAAGCTAAAATGGATTTCACACCAGAAATGGATCGAGAGGCTATTAAGAGAATGGGGCATTCCCTCATCGCATATTCAAGATTACGCAGCCTGAAAAAAAATGAGTAAAGGTCAACTTGCAGATTATGCCCAAAGAGGTCATGATTTCTTGTGCAGCTAATGAAATTGCATCGGTTTTGGAAATACTTCCCAAACACCTTCAAGAGGATATTGATATTTTAAAATATAAATATTGCTATGAACATCATATGGACAATGCAAGTGTTGGAACATCAAATTCCAGTGATGTGAATGACGGACCCATACCTCGAAAACTATTTTGTTGTTATTGCACCATCGATGATTGTAATATTGGCGCCAATAACAATCAAGTTGAATTGGGACACACAATGCCACCGAGGAAACGAAGAAAATTATATCACATGTGTTGTGAACAGCAATAAAATGATTTGTTATCATATGAATGCAATCAGTCATGTCACGAAAGTTCGAGCTACAAGCTGTTGGATCCAGTGTCTTGAGTGCAGACTTCTACCCACCATTGAGCTGGATAAGAATAGCCGTTATGGATTGGGGCTTTGGGATTCTATGGATGCAACACAATCCACAACATCACGGAAAAGAACAACTTGATCACTGTTGCCATCCCTTTAGAGAACTACACTCAGTATGATACATAGGATAGAAATTCCAATGGCGCATATGAGATAGAAGAAATAAATGCTGTTATCCAACGAGAACTTGAATTCCACGTATTTCATGGCGCGAAACATGATGACACACATTGGATGAATTGTTCAGCCTCGAGCAAACAATAATACATTCAAATGTATGATGCAATCAAAGTATATGGTGGACCTGAGACATAAAACTCGATAGCATCCTATTGGGATTCGAGAGAAAGAATTCAGTGCGAATCGCATGCATGAATCTACATATCCTGTGAATATTGTACCCTGAGACTCATTCGATTGGATTGCAATATCATTTCAGGATCATACATAAATGACGAAGAAATCATATTCTTTTCATTTGATGTTGATGTCGAGCCGGGTTATAATATAACAAAGAGCCAAACAACATTATTTATATGCCCATAGCCGGAAGGACGTCAGTTCATCGACAACATCCTCTGCGCATATTGGATCATCGAAATAATCTCATTGATTTCGGTAGTGTGGAAAAATAGTTATCATATTGGAATTGAAGAAATTACAATAACGAATGTAATGGGTTTTTGCTACAACAAACGACAAAACAGTGAATACGAAATATTTTCACCAAACAAAGATCGTCTTCCATCAAATATCGTCAAAAAGAAAAGTTTTGCCAGGAAGAAGGTCATTCCACAAGTGTATGCTGAACGGCAAAGACATACATTGTCAGCGAGAGATCTTAATTTTCTAAAATCTATTGGACTCAGAACTCGACAATAAAATGGTACTCGAAGCAAACAGTGACAAGTTGAATATTTTCAATGAACCAGTGGTCGATCATTCTCTCATAAGTCTGCACGAGCATACCTATAAGCCGTACGGATCACCATTGTTCAAGAATTCAGATGAAATTCGAATTGCAATCAACAATCAAGATGTAATACTGGACATTGCCGACAGCTTCATTTACATTGAGGGAAAATTCATTCCAAAAGAAGGGAACAAAGTATGCTATCTTTCCAACAATGCTTTGGCATTCCTCTTCGATGAGATCCGCTATGAAATGGGTGGTGAGCAAGTTGCCGTTGTTCGAAAACCAGGCATAACATCCACAATGAAGAATATGGTTTCATTTGGTCAATCACACTCTCACATGCTTTTGACAACTGGATGGGGACTTTCCGACACAAAACAACACATCATTGATGCATCCAGTCATTTATTCAGTGGAAAACTTCCTCTCAAATATTTGATGGGTTTTGCGGGATTATAAGAAGAGCATTCTTAATGCAAAACAAGAACTGATTTTGATTATAGCTCGCTCATTCAAGAATTCATATATTGGAGAAGTTGATGCCTCTTTGGAAATTACAAAGATTGAATGGAAAATAAAACATGTTGTGCCCGATGACAAGCAGAAGCTCAAATTATTCAGTAGAATAAATAAGAGTGGTCTGAATTCAAAAATCAAGTTGGCTTATCGTATGTGGGATCTTTATGAATTACCCTCATTGCGTAGCACATCTTCAGACATATGGGCAATAAAAACAACCAACACTTTGGAAACACCTCGCTTCATAATTATTGGTTTTCAAAGTACCACGCATCCGAAACAGAACACTGGATGTGACAAAATTCATAAATGCAGACATTAATAACATCCGAGTGTATTTGAACTCTGAAGTCTACCCATATGAGCGTTGGAATCTGGACTTTGATAGAAAACTATTCTCTTCAGCTTACTATGCATATGAGGACTTTCAACGTAGTTATTATGACAAAGATATGAGCGAACCTCTTATGGACCTTGAAGCATTTCAACAGAATCCTGTTCATCATTGATTGTTTACATCAACCGAATGCTACAAAATCATCTACAGTGGATATCAAGCTGGAGTTCGAAACAAGAAAAACTAAATTTCCAGCCAACACCAAAGTCTATGCACTTATATACGACAACTTCTTGACTTACAATGCTTTGGATGGTTCTGTTCGTATTTCATATTGATTAAAACTTTAATTCTGTTTTTTTATTCATTAGTTGATTCTATTTTGTATTCGTTTATCAATTGTATATGTGTAATGGAAAAGTAAATAAACACGATTTTGTAAATATATGTTTTATTTCATATCAAATATCATCATGTTCATCATATAGTTGATATTTCTCGATGATGTCATCAGGTAGGAATGGTGAAAGGTGTGGAGGAATCCTTCCAGATCCAATTTGATCATTCTTCACAGAATTGTTGCAAGTTCAAGGCTCCTTGACTGAATTCCTCACAAAGTATTGTACCCTTGACGTATTCTCGGATAAATGTGCACATCTTTGGATTTCATCTTCATCGAAGCAAACATTCAAATCATAGACTGTAGCATGGAGGACATCTTGACTCAAAGCATTCAAGTAGGAGTTCAATCTCTCGATGGCTGTATTGATGTCACGGCTTCCGTCCAACATTGACTCGAGTAATGCATCCACATATTGAAAACTGAAACGAAAAAAGAATTGTTAATATATTCTATTGATATTCAAATAATTTCACTTACATGAGAAAAATGTGATGCTCCAAATATAGTACTTCTACACTGAATGTTATTTTTTTAATGGAGAAATATCTATATTCAACATAAAATCACTATATCCTAACTATTAACATATAAACAATATTATCATTCAATGTACTTGAATTCTACTAGAGGTCGAGTTCTCAAACTCCTGCTACTTGTGGACTCTGACCCAAATATGTTATTGTATATTTGAAATCTGAAGCATTTATGCAACTGACATCGTCCGCATTGATTCATCTGAAATACTTTTTGACAACCATGATTTGAATAAAGTATCATTATCATCACGTAATGTCATCAGAATAGATCTCCCATATCGGGTTATACAAATCGTCATACCAATTATGTTGAAAGCTTTACCGATGGGTAATGATGATATTGGTCTTTGTTCAAAAGCTCCCACCCTCTTTTCAATTATTGAAGAATTGATTCTCTTCAAATCCACAACTTTTGGAAGAAAAGACATAGTAAGACTGTATGAAAAAATATAGATTATTTCACCTTATAAAAAATACACTCACTGAATTGAGAAACTTCTCGTACTCTGTATTCACTCTAATGAATATATTCAACTTATGATTTCTCAACAATGTCTTCAAGCATTATAAGGGACAAAATCCCCACCCTATATAAATATGAAGGTCACACTCCGTTTAGTTCCACCGACTCGACCTTGAAACAACGTCAGAGTGGATTCGTGTGAAGGTCACCTTGAAAATGTTTACCCGTTCACAGATCTCAACTCAATGTCATACAAGATCGAATGTGGGATAAACGATATGCTCAAGGTCGTCTCAAGGTGAAGGAGTCTAGAGCGATATGCACTCTCCCAATGCTCAAGGTCATCCCAAGGTGAAGTGTGTCTAGAACGATATGCACTCTCCACCAATGCTCAAAGGGCGTCTCAAGGTGAACACACGATCACGTACGACTATGCGCCTTCTGCCCTCCCACTGTTATCCATCCACTCGACCCTGAGTTACCCTTCAATGTCAGACTCCATATGAGACAGCCTCACCTTGAATTATATGCAATGTCCTCTCAAGGTCACTTCAAGGTTAACGATACACTTACACACATAGCTGAACCCCCTTCTCAAGGTCAGGGGCGTGCGTTATACACCGCCACATCTCAAGGTCACTTCAAGGTTAAACGATACACTTACACACGCAGCCAAACACCCTTCTCAAGGTCAGGGGCGTGCGTTGGGGGGGTCAAGGTCATAAGTGGTGGGGGGAGATCCAGAACCGGCTTAAATCTCCTACTGCCGAACGTTATTCATAATATTTCTTTACAATATGAGCAGACCAAAAAAATAAATTACATGGCCCTCGGTATACATATATATTATTCAAGAATAAATAAATCAAGAACCGCTATCAAATACGAAGCCTTCATTTCAATATAATACATGCTGACACAAGTTCTGTTCATAGGATGAAACAGAATACTATTTTCTCAGGAGTTCCGCAAAATTGTGACTGGCAAATCAGGAAAATGCCAAATCAATGGACTTATGACGTCAAAAGAAGCGGCAATAATGCTGTGTTTGAATGTCCCACTGAATTCGAGGGTTTAGAGCAGCGTTTATTCGAATATTATACAATATCTTCTAGGAAAAACTATGTATACATAATATTTTATCACTATATTTCAACTTCAAGCACATATGAAGCAAATTTGTGAGTTTGTGATCTCGCCTATTCTTTTCACTAAATTCACTCATATTGATAACAATTTCTACCCAAAAATATTATCTTTGTTGGATTGAAATTATCATTTGCTGAAAAGAAACTTCGCTATTATGTATATCAACAACTTATTGCCCTACAGTAAAAAGTATGTCATGTTGAAAACAAACTAGAGTAAACTCTTCGTAAACAAATTCAAATCAGAAACCATCAGCAATAGATTAAATCTGATGTTTCTTCCGCTCATTCCGTTCAAAATGCGAATGAACAATATGATTTGGCCATTTTACTGAAAATGGGAAATATTATATTTTGAGCGTTCAAGTTGTTCGATGCATAAATATATGAAATCTAAGACATTATTTGATTATGGAATATTCTCCAAGAATTAACTTTCATGTAATTATTGACAGTTTGCACTTTTGACGGATGGATTAAGTGTTACTGACTTTATAAATTCTTATGTAATTTTCAATTCTAGCCCCTATGTGTGTGACAACACGAGTTGAACAAAAATAATAATCAAAATAGCCTGTTACTCACTTTATTATTGAGCTTGAAGATATATTTTTCCAATTCTAACACCTATGAGTTTGTTGGTTAGGAGTTAATTCAAAAAACCTGGGAGTTCAAAATATATAATGAAAGTTTCTAAAATAATATTTACGCACGCCACTGCTTCCAAGGTATCATCACAACAATAACTGGACACTTCTAACCTACAAACTCTTCCAAAGGATAGCTATATATTGCTATCACAACAATATGTGCTGCGAATATAGGCAAGGCATATCTACATATTTTATTGCTCTGGGGTCAGTATGAGTGCAACTATTGTTTCAGTTTCCCATTTTTTTTTTTTTTGAATACTTGCAAAAAGCTTAGATAACATTGAAATTACTCACAAAGTGGCAACGCTGCTCTCGATCCTCATGGAAATAACGTTAGTACTTCATCTCCCACAGAATATTCACGTTCCTTCTTTGCCAGCAGCACCTGTCAGAGGGTCGGAGATGGAAGTCCGTATCATATCCTTGATCAAAGTGGGCCTTATTCCCCAGACCTTGAAAAGGAAGTATGTGTCGCACGGCACATCATGCCAATATAATGAAAATGCCCTGCTTCCATGGCCGCCATTATCGTTCTTTTCAGTTGATTAAACTGCTGCTGTCATTAGACCCGGTTGATTCTATTGGTTCGTTATTATGACCATAGGCGTGTTGTTATTTAGATGCATTTGCCATTATCAGTTTATCGCACCAGGCACAAGTAAAACTAACATACACGCCGTGTCTATGTCTATAGCGGAGTGGGAGTTAACCATAAGAAATCGGTGTTGTCGCATACAACCTGATTAAAGGTCACTACTGTAGTATTGTGCTTTCAGACTATGCGGAATCGAGCGTTTAAGTCAAAATATTTGATAGCGTCTTGCGATTGACTTAAAAATTAATAATTCGACACTTCCGCGTTCCATATAGTTCGAAAAAAAAATTGCCAATCACCACACAGTAGGGAATATTCATAGACAAATTAAAAATAAAGAGACTGTTTGAAACATTGGCGATCTTGACCACCAAGTTTTTGGTACGGCCAGTCGCGTATGGAGGCGCTGCACGCAATCGACAGATGACATGATAATTTTCCAAATTCGACATTTGTCAGAAAATAGAAGTTTAGAGCTCGTCTAATATTGAAACGACCACTTTGGCCTTCCCCTACCTAACAACCAATTTTTCTCGAAGATGCCCGAACTGTGGCTATTGATAGAAATTCCACATTATTTGGTATAGGCGATACACGAGACGTAGTTTTTGGCGGACGAGTTTGTGATTATGGTCCGATTCGATTCAAAATTGGTATGTGGAGGTTTTCGGGTCGGAGATTATGAATTTTTTGTCAATTTATGAATTCAAGATAATAAGTGCACTACCTATTTATTAATCAAACAAATCTAACCTTCCAAACGCTGCATGCCAAGACACTGGTGAAGATTCGCCGTAGCATAAGTTGTCACAGTAAATCGTGTCCACTCGTGTTTTCCCCTCTCTCCCTACCAAACGGTCGTTTCAATATTGGACGAGCTATACACATGTATTTTTTATTATGACAAACCACGCAATAATTTCAGAATAATTCTTCTACTGTTATTGTCATCGAAA
Source organism: Gonioctena quinquepunctata (assembly GCA_018342105.1). Classification (NCBI taxonomy): domain Eukaryota; kingdom Metazoa; phylum Arthropoda; class Insecta; order Coleoptera; family Chrysomelidae; genus Gonioctena; species Gonioctena quinquepunctata. The sequence continues at coordinate 1,186 of JAFIRS010004158.1, read as the reverse complement.
AATAAATAATAGAAATTATACTATGGACTTGAATTAGGAACCCAACGTCGAAAATAGAATGTTTTGTTATTCGAGATGAAATTCCTGGAAATATTCTTTTACAAGATAAAATATAAGCTGCTTTTCACAAACTGTTATTTATTTTCATCCATCAGTTTCCATTTCCTATCACCATTTGAGGAAGTACGAAGTATATCATCAAACTAGATTATTTGTTATACCTTTGGCTAATAAATTAACAAAATTATTGAAGGTTTGTTGTACATGTAATTAGTTTTTATTTTGATTGATTTCATGATGAAGAATATTTATAATTTTGAAGTTTTTCAGAGTTATATTATTGTTTTGTCTGTAGTTGTACCTTGTCCTAGATAAAATAAAATGTGTTTTTATAGTGTTTAACTTATTATTATTTCTTTGGTTGAAATCCATTATATCTTGTTTAATAAGAACTTTAATTTTGTTCTTGATATCATGAAACAAAGATTGATTTTGAAACTTTATTTTGACCACGAACGAACTAACAAATTCTACGAATCGATTACTGTATATATTTTATTAGTGATCGATTTGCCATTCCTTTATTTGATATGATACAACCATTCATATGAAACACAGGAGTGGCAAATCGATCACTTATGAAATATATAATATACCATATCAACCATATAAAAGTAACATTTAAAAAATCCACCTTATTTCAATCGGTAACTGAAGCGAAATCTGTTTTACCAACTGTACTTAGTTCGGCCAGTTGCGAGATATGTCGCCACTGTCTAAACATGGTGCCAACTTTTTCTGCAGGTTTGACAACTCTCTTTATTTTTAGTTTCTCTATGGGAATATTTAAAATGTTATGGTTGGTTCAACCGCTTGAATTTGACATTTCTGGACGCCGCGTACTCTGACAAACTAAAATTTTTGGGCCAATCTAAGTGCGATCCAATAAAATTGATCAATAAATTGAACAATTAAATTGACAATATGGGTTATATTTACACCTGACAATTTATTGGTCAATTTTGGAAACAGTTTTTACTCAGGATTACCAACCTACTGACAAGAAATGGTTCAACTATAGGAAAAGTTCCGAATATTATTCAATAGCTTATTGAATTGACTCTAATCCATTCTTAAATATCGTTTGAATTGATCAGGATCTGCACTAATATGTTTTATATTTACT